>JAZEWT010000020.1:5288988-5302185 GCA_036362905.1 Mordacia mordax | reverse complement strand
AAGGGAGAGTTTATGAAACGGAGGAGCGCCACTTTTAACATCGGAGGACGCTCGTACATCATAGGTATTCCCGTCTCGCGGTGACCACGCATCGTCGCGTGGTTAGAAGTGGTTACGACTCAGCGTGCACTGTTGAGTTTGACTGCTGGGATGTGTGAGCGTGTTGAGAGTCGTACAGTAACAGAGATATTTGATCCCTACCCCTAGTTTTTATATTTGTTTTTTTTTTATAGAGCGCAGCCTAATTCACCGCTGCATTGTAATTCCGTTTCCCGCTTTTTATCACCAGCTAGCGTGTTGGTGAAGTATAACCAACTCACTGCCCACGTCACACACGGCGTGCAGATGGCCTCATCCGCAACAGTGGATTTGTGACAACATTTTTAAAAAATGTACATGTAAAGTTAACGGTCGCTGTGATTATTATGCAACATCTCCGCGCACGTGTGTGTGGTTTAAGCTGACGTTGTGGGCACAATGATGCTTTTCATAGCTGCTCCTCACTTTAGCGAAGTTCCAGAAACCGTTGTTAATGAATTCTCGTTGCTGCAGCCTTCACAGCGTGCGATACGATCTTTGTTCCCGGTGCTTTAGAGTCGGCGTTTATACGCGCGACGCGGCCAAGATACATGTTTAGATACATGTCGACTATTACAGCATAAAGTAACCCGGTGAGCTTGCGAGCTCTAGATGGGGGATTCCTGCAACACAGCAAGCGTTCCGGCTTTCCAACGTAACAACGTACACAATCAAAGGGTAAATAAATAAACGCACAGCAACAATTTGTGAAGAGATTACGTTCATCGTAGTTCCGCTTATATAAAATAGGATAAAAATATTTTTAAATGACCCACTTATACCGCACTCAAAAAGTTGAAAGTAATTTTTTGAACACAAAACCGATCTTTATAGGGATACAGAAAGAATCGATTTTTATGGTGAGCCCAGGATCCGCTTATCAGCGGTCTTCAAACTTTTCCCACTAGTGCATTGTCATCCGAGTTATGTCTGCGTGCAAAATTTAAGCTCTCCAGCATTATCAGAAATGCTTCAATTTTGTGCTCAAAGATTCTAACCATTACAAACATCCCCCAATGCAAGTTAAATAAAAGCGGGTAATAAAATCAACGTTCCAGCTGCTATACCCTCGTGGCTATAAGAGTTGCGGTTCGTGTGTGTTTCCAAAGAGAGGGTGGAAGATTAAAATCTGATACCGTTTGTGAACAGCGTGAAGCGGTGGCGTTGCTGTGTACCTGAGAATCCAAGTTTGATTCACAGAAGAACTTAGTGGGCGAGTGAAACCCGAACCGGTCCCGAGATTGCCTTTATCGACCTGTTACTGAGTGTGATTGACATGACGTGCCTGGCAGCGCAGTTGAAACACAGCACAGTACCAGACTGTGAAAAAACAACGGCCCGTTACCGGCACAGTGCGAGGAAGAATTAATCCAGTCCTGCATGGCAAAGGGCAGAACGTACTGCAGTACTTTACGAATATACTAATATCAATACGAACGTAAAATGATTATAATTTTAAACTTTTATTGGTTTGAATTAGTATATACGAGTTAGTGCACGGCGACGGACTGGCGTCCCGTCGTCGGGTGTATTCCTGCCTTACGCCCTGTGTTTCCGGGATAGGCTCCGGCTCACCGTGACCCTATATAGGATTTAAGCGGTTTCAGATAATGAGATGAGATGAGAGTTAGTGCATACACGTTTTGAACAGTTAGCGGTCTAGTTATCAGGTGCACATCTTTGATGAATGTTTAATCAATATTCTAAAAAAGGCTAGAAAAATTCTTGGACAATTAATGAGCTAACAGGAGACTGAATACAAATTTGTTTTGACAAGGAAAACTAGAGGTATAACAAAGCCGATTAAGGGAGCGAATTGACGTCACCATAAGAAATGTGAACACGTTTCTTCAACTGTGGGAGCATCTAACACCAATTTGATTGTCGTGTGACTATCAAGGAGGTAGGGGAGCGCGAAGTGCAGTCACTGTAGCTTTGTTTAAAGCTTGCGCACGCTTCTTGCGTCGTTTCAACGCTCGCGATAGAGAAGGCAGTCCTGGGAAACGCGCGGAATCGCCAAACCCAGCAGCTGAAGTGGCAGCGGGAGCCCAAACGAGCTTGGGGGGGGGGGGACACAACGTTTTGCAGAAACGCTGCGCGGATTTTTCTCCGTGCGCTTCATACAGTGCATTGGTTTCCGAGCCGTGGGTTATTGGTCACTCACGTGCGTGAGCACGTATGAGTGTGCTTTTACATAACGCGCGCGCTCGATTGCAGATGAACGCTCCACGCCACATCTCATGACGCCCATAACGTTGCATGGCACAGCGCCAACTCCGTACTATAAACCCGCATCTGTTTGTATGGAAATTCGCGTCTGAGCCCACGCTCTGCATCGGGCAAGAACATCCATTGCACGCAATTCTCTGGTTACCGGTACCCCCCGTGTTGCAACATTCAGGCACACAGAGGGCAGCGCTACGTACTCGTAGCAAGCACAAACATTCCTTTGTGGTTTTCGGGGCTTCAGGCGGTGACTGGAGCGGTGGTGCTCGGAATAGGTGGGGGACTGGGGCGGAGGGAGGCGGTACTGGCTGAAGGGAGTTGAGCGGTGTGGGGTTATGTGGAGGCTGTCTGGATTTAGAGGGGATGAGAGGTGACCAGCTGGCTCGGTGTCTTGATAACCCCACCGTCACCTTAATTGTGTCTCCACTTCATAATCTCCACCGCGCGTTATCCATCCACTCCACCCCCACCTACCCAGCATATTCCAAAATGCACCAGTCCTTCTTCCTCCGAACACTCTACCTCCCAACGCCCCCCCTCCCCACACTTTCCACACCCATCCCTTGACACCCACACCCACGCACATGCACACTCGCACGCGCCGTTGTTGGGGTTGTTGCTATAGCGGTAAGCCGTGGGGATGGAAGGGCAGTAACCGGCGAGAGGACGCAGTTGAGACGGCTGGTGCGTGCGGCGGTGTGAGGGGTAAGCCATGCTTTAACTGCATAAAATAATGTGGAATTAATAGCTTTGTATCCTTTGTTAAACCCCCACCCCTCCACCCTTCACTCGGTGTGTTCGAAATGAACATTTTTATAATGACAATTTAATTTAAAAAAAAACCTTCACTAATGCATCATCAGTACCCGCTTAATCCTGTACAGATAAAGGGCGCAAGAAAGTGTTATACCCCGAATTGGACGCCTCACAGGGCATGGGGTAATTTAGCTAGGACAATTAACCTAGACAACAGCATGTCTTTGGATTGTGGGAGAAAACCGGAGTACCCGGTGGAAATCCACACGTATACGGGACAGCATGCAAACTCCACACAGACCGACACCTGAGCAGAGAATTGAACCCAGGGAGTTCTCGCTGTGAAGCGGCAGCGCTACTCACTGCGCCACCGTGCCGCCTCGTCGAAAAAGCGAAACTCTGAAACCACGTTAATTGGTTCGAAGAGTATGGCGAGGGAATTGATTGATTGCATTGGACGCGAGTGAAATACGCGCGGCGTAGCGCCGTGCGCACTCAAGGCGCGCGTCTTACGCTCGCGCGAAATGATCCAGGGATCGCATCTTCACGACGCGTCTGAGAGCCGTTGCGGATGCGCAGACGCCGTTAAACATACACCACATGTGAGCGCACACGCGCATAAGGGAGTGGTCGCGAAGTGGTTAATGCAGCGCGCTACAAATCTATTGACCTACGTTCGATTCCCAGCCGCGGCTAATTTTAGCAAAAATATAAACTTGTCCTGGGCCTCCGCTATGTGGATTCAGCCCTAAACTAGTACTGCACCTTGTGTAGTATGTAAAGTGCAGCACTGGGCCAGGTGTGTTCTCAGCCACACCACTAGCTGTTTCGAGCTAAATAGATGCCTGCCCCAATACTGGTCAAGGCTATAGCAGAGCCATTGGTTTTTCTGCTTTGCGATACGCATACAGCGGCATCGCAGGTAACAACGACATCAATTATACTCCTATTTGTGAACAAGATGAGCGACATTTCGAGTCTGTAGCCATTTCCATATTTTACAACTACTCGACCTCAAATGAGTGCTATGCGGTATCTGGTACTCATTAAATTCAGCAACGACGAGACAGAGGGCCGATCGTGCAAAGCGCTAACGCTATTAACATT
Organism: Mordacia mordax; assembly: GCA_036362905.1. Taxonomy (NCBI): domain Eukaryota; kingdom Metazoa; phylum Chordata; class Hyperoartia; order Petromyzontiformes; family Petromyzontidae; genus Mordacia; species Mordacia mordax. The sequence goes on along the minus strand of JAZEWT010000020.1, from coordinate 5,298,018 downwards.
TAAGGACGCTCACTAACAGCACTTACGTTAAGTGAGATTATTAACCATTAAACCCTAATCCTTCCCTTCGCTATAGGCGTATGGCCAATGTTAAATGCAGCATATTTGGAGCTGTGGCGGAGTGGTTAGAACCTTGCGACACGAGTACGAGTACCAGCTACGACCTTTCCCGTCCGCGAGGCATCTGAGCTGCATTGTTTTCAGCACCATGGCCAGCGCGCTCGTGGACAACACGCGCACACGCAAGGCAGACACGCCCTGCAGCAGTAGTCAGAATAACCACTTGACTGATTTGCATCATCAAGCTGATTAACCAACTGTCCAGTCCCCGCTTTTAATTTTGCGTGACTGACATTGTCAGATTAATTTCCCTGAAAATGATTAGCCTGAGAAGGGAGCTTGTGGAGGCGGGTAACGATCGAATTGAGAATAGTACTGTAGATAACTTAAATTTGATGGCTTTCGTGACCAATGTTATCAATGGATTCCGTTTTTAGGTTAGGTCACTTAAACAATGTTTGTCGTAAACCCTCCACCATCCGACAACGGATAATATTATACCAAGCTACATTTTACATTGACTTAAAAGCCTTATTTATTTTCCAACACGAAATACAATGAAGCGATTATTGAGTGGCATTCAATGGACATACAAATATGTAAATGTTTCTGCAAACCCTTCATTGGCAAATTTCAAAACTTCCTAACCTCTTGTTACACACATAAGCACGTTCACACATCAACACCACGTGTGCTTGTCGGTAATCGCCGAGGATGTGAAACCTGAGTGGCTCTAATGAATTGAGTATTTAATAGTAAATGGTATGTTTATTTTACGTCTCGTATGCTGGCTAATGCAATAACTGCTTGTTATTGCTGAATGCCAGCGGGCCATGGCAACCGTGCCCTTGTGCTTTTGCGGGACGTATCCTTGCGCAACGTGGGAATCTCAATCCCTGCACATCCACAGCAAAGTCACTGCGGCCACGTGGCTGCCACACCTGTCCCTCCCGCCCCCACCCCCCAGTCTCTGATCCAACCTCACCGCCAACGGCGTGAACACCACAGCGATTCATTCTGCCAGAACCAACTCTATTTCAGCGGTCGTTCTTGTTCCGCGCTCACTCCTTGCGTACAATAGTGCGAGCAAAGTGGGCGTCAGGTGCAACCGCAAATTGAAAACGCTCCGCACGAAGCGTATCCCTTCGCGTCATTCACTGAGTGGATTAACTTTATTCCGAGCGTCTCGAGCTGGAGCCTCCTTGCGCTCTGGGAGCGAGACACGCGTGGCGGTCGTGAAGCCAACTAAACCCGTAGCACGTTGGTGTGTCTCGTCACACACTGCCAGCGAGCCTTCGACACTTCGCGTGGCCTCAAGGTGCATATGGCCCGGCACAGGCGCCGCAGTGACGTCACCGCCACTTTGTGGCTAAAGGCAATTGCTATTGTTGTTGGTATTGTTAACACTTGGTACTACCGCCCAGCGACCCGAGTTCGATTTCCGCTCACAGCCCAATACCAGTGATGATATTCTGAATTGGTCTTGAGCATTCCTTGGGTCGATTCGGCTTCGGTGCGGTGTGAAAAATTGCCACTAGAGAGACAAAGGTGACCGGGTTTGCTGTTGACCATACAGCTCCTTATCTTCTGTGCCGTCCTTTTATAGGTGCTCGCTAAGTCTACAGTGTGCGAGAGCTATGGGGGGGTCTTTGTATTTGTGTATGGGGGTTGGCGGGCAGTGGCACAGCGATTAATTTACAATGATACGAACCTGGCTCCTCGAGTTCGACTCTCGCTCACGGTTACCATCGATGACGGATATCCAAACTGGTCGTGGGTCTCGACTAGATCGACTCGACTTCAATGAGTACCCGGTGCGGTACATAAATATGAACAGTGGTGTTCATCACCTTGCCTATCCCTCAGGTGCCGTCTCACAGCACTTGCACCAACAGCCTGTGATGGCCATGTGGCCGGGGGCGGGGGTATTTGTTTTTGTGCTCGCATGCAGGGGTTTGCTTAAAGAGGGGGTGAAACAGATGGTGGCTGCGGAAAGAGGACATAGATGAGAGACGCAGAGCAGAGTTGCGACGCCGCCAGTCAGGAGGCTACTGCCCGGGTGAAGCTGCTCCTCCTTACATATGACCACTTCGAAAAGAGCCGTTGGCTGTGCTTGGCCCAAGCTATGTAGTGCTATGTTAATTCGACAATTATTGGCAAATGTTTAACCAGAAATACTAATTTGCTGTATCGCAATGTCACATGACTTCCTTTACTCCGAGAAACGAGAATCCCTTCTATACGTTTGAGATTAATGGCAGGGTCAAGTGATGTTAGTGAGTACTTCTGAAGGCCAGCATGGCACAAGGGGGTCGGTGGCCACAACCTTGCCCGGCCGTCTTTGTCTCCCTAGTGGTGATGTTTAAACCGCACCAGGTAGTAATGTTAGGCTAAGTTAACCTCATAGAAGCTAAAGACCGGTTCAGAATATCGTCACTCGTGTGGGCCGTTAGCCTCAAACTCGCCGGCTTCATAACATCTGGCGCTCGCCACTGCCCTCGCGCTCGACTCTACACAGACGACACACACACACACACACCCGAAGGGTTGTATGAATGCACAAGTATGCGCGAATGGGGTTGTGAACCCACTTGCTTAACTGCAATTTCCATGGCCAATTTGCAAATGCAGCTGGCTCGGGAGCATCACAAATCGGCGTGATCCATCAACCTTTGCCTCCTGAAGGGCTAGATTACAAGCGTGAGCCACGACCCCCGGGACAATGATGACTAGAGCTGCCCGTGGCCTGCCAATTTTAGACCGTGATTTCTGACATTTGTTTTCCTGAGTTGCGTGACGAGAGGCTTGGTGTAGGCAGCGTTCCGAAAAATAGGATAAATCCACAGGTGACTTGGACGATGGTAGGGTCAGCGAAAGGCTCCAATTGCTCTGTCAGTGCGATCACATTATTTTAGGAACGGGAGCAGCGGTTATTTTCACGTCAGCGGTGTGTGATGGGGAAAAAAAGGGTGGAGTGGGGGAGGGATGGTAGGAGGGGGGGGGAATCACAGGCGCTGACAGGTGACGAAACAGACGTTTTGCGGTGCTTGTACCTGATGATGTGGTGTGTTGACACGAATTCGGGCAGCAAGTCCAACGTCAATCGAAGGCATCAGGACGCTACATATTTATATTGAGACCAACTGAACACGATCCCTTGCCAACAGCATGTGTGTTAATAGTATCTGTTTATTAACAAGGGACAGCCGTGGCAGTTACGTACAGGCACATAACAGAAATGTTGACTCCGATATATGTATTGTGGGGGGGACTCTCCTAAGTTCGATTCCCGACTACAATTGAAAGTCACGCATGCACACTTCGCTTCCGCAGAATTTTGTCTTGAAACGCGATTTCTTTTTTTACTAGAGACACTGAGCAGCGAATATTTAAACGGTGAAAGCTAACATGTATGTCACGTGGCAAGTTAAGCGGGTTGCGTAATCAGATAACGGAGGACGAAAAACGAGCCATGTTATTTCAAGCAAAGCACGAAAAGCGAGCAATTGCATCTTTTAAATAAAATGGCTTATGATGGAGAGCCGCACGCATAGATTGTGGCTCAATTAGCAGTTGCTTAAAGTCAACACTTCTTTGCCAAGAGTTTCTCACCACAGGGCCCCGAGGTACAGTTCCTCCCCACGTTCATTTGTTTAGTGGATGGGCGAAACCGTGTAGTCATTTGCAGCACTCACAATGGTTGTTTGACCATACTTCACCATGTTGGCCAATGTGGGTTTCATGACGGGACGGGATGTCTAGCAAAAGTATGGATATCACTTGCTGACACAACTGTGATAGTGTATCTGGTCCACTTTGGCACACTCTGAGTTGAGAGTCGAGTGACTGTTCATACACGCAAAGTACCCCCTTCCTGTGGATGATATGGCTTTAGGCGGTTGATGGTCGTAGAAAAGGTGGGATTTTAAAGCTCGTGTTAAAGTTTCACGAGTGATTAAAAAAATAAGCGAAACTGAAATAAGAGAGACTAGCCGTTGGTGTTGTGCAAGTAATATGTGCCCTTCTAATGAATTCTCGAACCTGCCACCCTCGATACGGACACACACATATATACATACAGTAGATAGAAACACTTGCTCCATTCTGTACATTAACGGTATACGATTGAGGCGCCGCTGTGCAGTAGGAGGAGACTCAGAGCATGCTGGACGCTGTTATAAATCCGAGCAAAATGTCCAGCCGCGGTTACCAATCGGTAATGAGTGATAATAACATTGATAATTACTTCGAAAAGCTGCTCTCTCGGGACAGCCACATTTTCATTTCGAGAACGCCTTTTACCCGAGGATCACAAAGCGCTGCACAGAGCTATGCAGAGATAACCTGTACTTGTCCAGCCCACCCCTCCCCCCTTCACGAGCATGGTACAATATTGTCAAACACCTGTCGCCCCCTCAAACACCGGTGGGACAGTGAGTAGCACTGCCGCCTCACAACAAGAAGGACCTGGGTTCGATACCTGACTTGGGTGCCTTTTGTTTAGCGTCCGCATGTTCTCCCTGTGTCTGCGTGGGTTTTTACCCGGGTACTCTACTTTCCTCCCAAATTCCACAGACATGCTCTCGAAGTTAATAATCCCGACTAAATTGCCCCAGTGGCCTGAAATGTTGTAGCTTGCTTGGCCTCCTCCGCGTTGGACAAAAGCACAGCTCAACACTTCCTTCCAGCTTTAAATCCAGAGTGACTGATCAGCACATTGCGTGGGGTATCCTTCATCCAGAAGTGAATTCATAACCGGTTGTACGTTACGCTGGATTGGCACAGCAGAGGCTTTTCCCAGTGCATGAGTCGTGAAGCGTGGATCGCTCCCTCTCTCCTGAAATCCTCCAGCCCCGCAAGAGCAGAGCCTTCAAATGTCAACTTTGCTTGACCTTGAAAAGCATCGCAGTCCTTACAAGCGTTTGCTGTTCTTCTGTGTGGTGAGGTCTCTGCTGTGGGGAACACAATGTGTGTTGTTATTTCATATGGGAACATATTTTTTTAATAAAATATCAGCCCGATAGCTGTTGAGACCAACAAGTGCTGTTTTCGAGTGCCTCGTAAAGGTACATTCACAGGCTTTCATCCAGCGGTCGATTTTACGAATGTCTGAAAATTATAATGTACACACTCGGTGCACCTGCGCGCATTTTAAAAGGGCTTGTACTCATAAACCATATTTATATCACGTTTGTGGTGTGTCAATGTCAACCCCTCGTTAAATATTCCGTTTCCACATCTTGTATTGGTTTTATATTTTGAGACAGTTTATTGCCTAAAGTATTATAACCCCGAATGTAGTCACCTATGCATCTACATTATAGTTTAGAGCTGATTATTGCAGCACGCATAACACACTTACTGTTAATGTGCGCAGAAGCGATTGCAGATTGGCGTGCGTGAGCCCTCTCTCCACCCCAGTTATAAAAGCGTTATGCCTTCCAACAAGTTCCATGTGATATAGAACCGAAGCTTTACAGTCTTGACAAATTACATATGAGAAGCGTCCTCCTCTGCGTGTTTAAACTTGTTAAGCCCATCAAGGAAAACACGGGCCAGCCAAGCATGCTTTAATAATCGTGTTTGCCAACAGAAAGGCAGCCTGACGTGTGGGTATGTATTTGTTTTAATAATTAGTAATAATAATTGCGAGTCTCTTTCAATTCCCAGCTACTGCCACGTGAAATCGAATTTTAAAAAATGCTCCGTCGTGGTCTTAATTTGGTTACAATTCACACAAAAAAAATTACCACAAAATTGCTTTAGAGTTCAGGATAACGTTCGTGTAATGGATGTACGTTTTCACTGCTCTATGCATGATGATTGCTTCGCAAAGCTGCTCTCTCAAGACATCGCGATGGAGGGAGAGGGAGCGATCGACGCGGCTGTCCCGAGAGAGCAGCTTTGCGAAGCAATCATCAATTACGTACATGTCTATGTTGGGTTATCAGTCTCTTACAAGTGTTGGGGATGATGCAAAAACGTCAGCTAAGTTTTAGCTAGGCCTCGAGGTCAAAGTAAAAAAAAACTGGAAGGCTTCTGGCCAGTACACAAGTTTGTCTACTTTTAACAAACAAAACATGTCAACTTCAGTCACTTGAAGTCGCGTGGGACATCAGCAGTGTTGGGGGAGGGAGGAGATGGTGGCAGGGATGGTAGCCACGGTCTACGTTGGAGCTGCAGTCTACTCGTCCTGGTCATACAGCCTCCTGGCAGATACATGCCTCTCGATATGCATGACAGAGAGCAGAGTGCTAAAATATAGGTGTGACCCAAGTAACAAATAACTCACCGGGCAGACGCAAGATAATAACTCTTTGGGTGTTTTCATACAATTACGTAAAACAAAACCTAATTTATTTTATCTACCAAGCAAGGCTGACTGAGCCGTGAGTTCTCCTTCAGAGCCGACCTTGCCACAAGCAATGATAGCTCATCGAGGTGGCTGATCTCATATGTTGGAATTTATCGCAGCCAAATATCTAAACGCAAGTTTAAGAAATTTGGAGAGAAAACTCGGTGGGTTTGGGGTAAAACCCACGTAACCACATGGAGAACATGCGTTTTGTAATCGAAGCTACATCCTCCTCTACAGCAGTTGAGGAACATAACGTCTCACCACCGTGGCGAGATGTTATTGCATCGTCACTTGGAAACCACAGAAGCGACTGCCATTCGCCACCTAAGTGGTGGTGACATCGCCATAGCACTTGTGCCAGGCTAGGTGCACTTTAAGGCTTTGTGAAGTGTCGAAAGGTCGCTGGCAAGAGGTCGCAGGACAGACTCAATCAGCGTGGGTGACCTGACCGAAATGTCTGACAACAATAATAATAATTGCACTTCTAGAGCGCTTTTCATCCTGAAGGTCACAAAGCGCTGCACAGAGCTGTGGAGAGAACGGCACGACAACAACAACAACATTAGAACGGAAAATCAGCAACAATAATAATATTTTGGGGGGTTTTTAACATACACATTGTTGCAAAAACGTGTAAAATATGATCTGACTTTCAACTAAAAATTAAAAATGCTAAATTATCACTTGGGATTGTGTGAAAGAAACAAGCGCAGCGTCACACACTCGCACGGCAGAGGTCGACTGAGACGACGTGAAATCGACCCTGGGCGAGAGAGAGGGGGGCCGAGGGGTTTCGTTCTAGAGCAGCTTCCTCCCTGCCAGGACGAGTCAAGAGCATGTTTACATTGAAGAAAATTGACTTAAATGCACCCTCCCCTCCGTCTCTCTTCTCTCTTTCCTGCTCTACGTCGACACGGTGTCAACGTCGACACCTAGTGGTGTTTTCATGGCTGTGGTCGCCGAGGTGACCCACTGCACGGTTTGCCAGGCCACGTGCAGGCCCCGCGATACTCCATCGCAGGGCACTGAGAGACGCTCCTCTCCGTAGCATAATTGAGTTACAAGAAAACAATTTTCACCATTTTGTTTGTTTCCATATTTGCAACTGAGCTGAAGGTGACATACTGATGAGGAGAGAGGCTCGATTCGGAATTCGTGCAGAGCATTGAATCACTCTTGTTGTTAGACAAGAGGACGCAAAAGCTTAGAAACACAAAACTACCGAGGTACCTTCATGTGACGTTCATCGCAATAGGTCATGGCTCTGCCGGAGAGATGTTTTATGATGACAATGAAACTTCTTTTATTTCGAGTTGGCATATTTATATTTATAAAATATGTGTTAAAAACATAAATTACTCCACCTGAAACTTCAGAGCGCTAGCAGCAATATTCTCAAAAAACACATCCGGACGAAACGCAGCTTAAATTAGTAAGAAAAAAGTCGTCATCAAGAGACATCAGAAGAACGTATTTAGACGCTTGGAACCCGACGGCCTGTGGGGTGGTGGGCCCTGCTTGTAACTTCAGCAGTGATGGTTGGCGTGGCCACGATGATCGTCTCCACGCCGAACACGTGCCCGAGCCGGGAGAGCCACGTGCGTTTGGTGCGCGGGGGCGGCAGGGCCGCCGCGCGCCACTCGTCGTGAAATCCGATCGCTACCCGTGGGGCCCGTGCTTTGTGCAGAGCGAGGCACGCGGTGCGCAGTTTCCACAGACCCGGTGGCTCGCACGTTAAAGCGGAGCGCCGTGTTTTCTTGCGCTGCCGTTATTTAGCGACCGGACCATCGACGTTGCTAAGGCAGTCCGGAGTCTGGGAGTGATTCTTGATTCCGTACTCGCCTTCAAGACGCACATCAACAGGGTGACAGAGGTAGCCTATTTTTATTATTGTCCGCCACTGCCATGCTGCCGTGTCTACGTTACCTTGCCTTCACCAGTCCACACTGAATAGCGTGGTGAAGTATGGTCAAATAGCCCCAATGACCAATACTTGTGGGGAGGCCCCCTCACTCAGTAGTCTCTCATTGTCTGAAATCGCTTAATCTTATACAGGGTCACGGTGAAGCCGGAGCCTATCACGGCAGACACAGGGCGCAAGGCAAGGATATACCGACGATGGGACGCCAGTCCATCGCCGGGCACTGCGGGGCTATTTAGCCTGTGAGCCAATTAACCTATGTAGCAGCATGCTTTTTGGACTGTGGGAGGACACTGGAGTGCCCGGCGAAAACCCACGCGGACACGGGGAGAGCATGCAAACTCCACACAGAAAGGCACCCGAGCCGAGAGATTCGAACCCGGGACCTTCTTGCTGTGAGGCGACAGCGCTAACCACTGGGCCACCGCGCCGCCCTCACTCAGTAGTGAATTGACAAAAGCCTCTCTATCTATACACTAGATATAGGTATAGCGAGCTGCACGCACGTGTGTGCGTGTGTCCCATTTAGATGGCATTGAGCGATACAGCAAGCGTGCGTGCGGTCACCATCGCTCGATGGAATTAAAGGCACTGGCAATGTTCGAGGCAAATGAATGGCAGTTCTCTCACTGGACTCTCCGGGCCCGAATCCACCATCGACTTTCCACCCATCTCTCCCCCCCCCCCCCCC
>JAZEWT010000020.1:5264062-5283841 GCA_036362905.1 Mordacia mordax | reverse complement strand
ATCCAGGAGACTAACCAACATAACTATAATATAAAATCACAAGGTAATACAACGAAATAACAGCATTAAATAGTGCAAGGATAAAACCCTAATCACTACGCTATAAACCCAGCTATGCGTTTAATTTCCACTCATAACCAACACCAGTGACGATTATCGTAACCAGTCCACGGCCTCGCCTAGATCGACTCAGCCTTAATTGATTGACTGGTGTGTATACGGGCTTGCTGCTTGTGCCCAGATCGCACCTCCTATCGATTGGTGACAGAGCCTTCTGGCAGCTGCTGCCAGACTCTGGAATGCCCTTCCATTGGAAATTCGGTCAGCTGAGTCCCTGGGCATCTTCAAATCCCGTTTCAGGACCCACTTGTGCTGTAAGGCCTTGAAGTCCTCTGGATAGAACTGTTGATTCTGCTCACTGTTGTTGTGCTTGGATAATGGTTCGCTGTTGACTTGCACGTAATCAGGAACATTTAGTCTTTCCTTTATATGTTCAACAATTATTTTAGGAGTTATTTTGTGTCCCTAATTGATTTATAGTCATTATTTTACTTTACTTGATGTATGATGATTGCTTCAAAAAGCTGCTCTCTCGGGACAGCCGCGTCGATGGCTCTCTCTCCTCTCCTCGCGACGTTTCGCGTGAGGCGAAACGTGCATCGAGCCGTGAAAACCTACATCATTACTTTACTTGATGTAGTTTAATAATGCTGTCATTATTAACATGCCGTTGTCTCCATGGTTCTGTGCAGCGCTTTGTGACCCTCGGGTGAAAGGCGCGCTAGAAATGCAACTATAATTATTATTAAACACTGGCACTCGTAACAAAGGCAACAGAGTCTGGTGCTGGTCATCCATCTCCTCGTGTGTTTAATCCGTCTTCATAGCACTTACCGCAAAAGTTTGTTACGGCTATAGGGAGGAATATTTTTATTCATACGTTGATGCAATGCTAACAAATCAAATTGCCCATGGAAATGAAATACCATGGGAAAGAACATGTAGTTTAATTATTGACCACGTTAGCGGACCACTGTGACATGTCAGCCCAAATTTTAAGTTTGAAAATATTTCACAAATGGGTTTTTAAAAATTAAATATATTTTTCCTCTACTGCACTTGTGATTCCAAGGCTCTCTTGCATGCCTGAGAAATAATTAATTTTCATGGGCTCTCGCCTGGTTAAATAAACATGTTGAACTGAATATAAAGAGTATTTCCTATGCAAAGTAAAAACAGAGGTTGCCCCCTCCCTCAAAATAGACATTCCCATATATTCGTAAATAATGTTATGCATTATGAATGTTGATTAAACCTAATTTAAATTGCATGTTAGTGCCATTATATTGTAATGAATGCCATTGTTTCCATCGTCAGTCATTTCTTTAGCCGCGGAAAAGCATCGCAGATAAATGTGGCACAGCGGGACCGCCATGCGATTACCTACTCTAGGAAACGGGAGGAATTTCACAAGCACGTGCTTTGGTGGATCATTCAAGAGCCAACAAAGCGGTGTTATTAGCCGAAATCATTTTCTAATTAGCTTCCCAAAACGGAGCCCATCGATTCACCGGGGAAGAGGTGGGGTGGCAGAATTTTGAAAGGGACTGACAGCACAACATAAATAAACCAATAGAGAATCGCATTCAAGTCCTCCTTGGATTTAATCAACGGTTCTCCAATAATCAGGCCCCTCAACTGCTCATAAGCAGATTCACTACGTCTGCGTTACTGGGCAAGTCACCTACCACAAATACTATGGCCGCGTGGCGCTGAATGAACACGCGTCTCTTGCCAAGCATCTGAATGAATATTTTTAAAAATCATAGCCACTATTTAAATGAAATTCGTTGTTAACACAACGGTAGGAACGCCCTGGGGGCGTCCCCTCGTCTCTACGTTACACCTCCACCCTCTCCCAAGAGGTGATGTCACTAAGCGCCACGTTGGATAATTGGGCCGCTGTGTTATATATTTAATTGTGGATGGGGGTGGTTGAGATGGATTTTTTTTGGGGGGGGAGGCAGCAGATGAGCGCTTGAGGGAGTTGGGGGGGGCGAGGAGCTTTGATTGAGGAACGGGGAGGAGGTGAGCGAGCGTTCGCACCAGGAGGGGGTTGGAAGGATGGCAACAGATGCGTGGGGACTTTGTGCCGCTCTGTAAAGGTCGGCGGGGAGGACTTGAGAGGAGTCGATGAGCCAGTCGATACACGCGGAGCGGAAGGGGGGGGGGTGCCATCCCTAATTGCGCTAACGGCAACGCACGCCGGGTCCGGCACACACTTCCCACAGCTCTCTGCGCAATGGGGCGAGGTGCCTCTGCATATGTATATACATTATATATATAACGTCACGGAGTCATTTCAGCCGGGTCTGTTAGGCTGGGCCATCCACAACCCGCACACCACATCCAGTATACATCTCGCGATAGCTGCCATGACCTCGGTAATAAACATGTGCGCGCGTGTGATGATGTAAGTCGCCCAGGATAGGAGCGTTTGATAAATAATAATGAAATATAAAACCACGCCACGTGGTCCAGTCTACTGCCGGCGACCCAGAAAACGTTTCGGCGAGAAGCAAAGCATCGTAGTATTATTAGTATCGGTGTCGCCTACTGGCCCAATCGCCCAGGATGCGCCCGATCTCAAACGCTTAGCAGAATGGAGCCTGGCGAGTGCTCGAGATGGGTGCTCACCATGCAGGGTGGGTGCAGCAGGGCTCCGTACGGGTAACTGCATTGCTGGTAGAAGACAGCGCTGTCAAATGAACCCGGCTGTGTGGGGTTGGGTTGGGTCAAAAAAGGCCACCAGACGTGAGCAGAGGCCCTTATCTGGCATGTCAGAATGGCAAAGGAAGGCTCTCTTGCACAATCCTTAAGCCTGTTAAGTGCTGTGTGTTTATTTTTTGAGCGGGATAACAAACAAAGGCTTAGAAGAGCAGACGGGTTCACATGAATAATGGTTATAAAACGAAAAAGGGCGATTACGGTGATGGTAACAAACGACAGCTAGTAGCAAAAAAAAAGCAACAGGTTCTGCAGACGGTTATTAAAATGTAATTACTTGAAGTATTAAATATTTTACAATAATATAATATAAGCGTATGCACGCATTTTCTGAGCTCTCTCCTTGTGGAGTTTTTTTTTATCACCTGCCGTGGGGATTGAAGCCGTTGTTTCAATACAGCGATGATTTTATTTCTTTATTTTTGTGGCACGGTGGCCCAGTGGGTTGCGCTGCCGCCTCACATCAAGAAGGTCCCGGGTTCGAATCTCGGCTCGGGTACCTTTTTGTGTGGGGTTTGCATGTTCTCCCCTTGTTCGCGTGGGTTTTCGTCGGGCACTCCGGTTTCTTCCCACAGTCTAAAAAACGTGCTGCTGCATAGGTTAATTGGCTTGCAGACTAAATTGCCCGCAGTGCCCGGTGATGGACTGGTGTCCCATCGTGGGTATATCCCTACCTTGCGCCCTGTGTCTGCTGGGATGGGCTCCGTCTCACCGCGACCCTGTACAAGACTGAGCGATTTCTGACAATGAGGTGAGATAACCAAAGATGCGCTAATTGGCTACGGTAGCTCTTTGCAGCAGGAGACTTGAGTCAATGTCTCTGACTGCGTCTGCATTTGCCAGGTGTGTTTGTCTGGTCCGAGATATCTAAACTTAGTTTTCGCAAAAATACCGCGATTTTACATCGTATTCTAACAACGTCTAATCTTGGAAATGTAAAAATGTGAAATGACACTATTCGCAAAAATACCGCGATTTTACATCGTATTCTAACAACGTCTAATCTTGGAAATGTAAAAATGTGAAATGACAAATCAACCAGCTATTAAATGCACCACTTGGAAAACCGTTCACCGCAGGCACCACACGAACTCTTAGTTGAAAGAAATCAGACTCATGATGAACTGTTGGTGCTTCCATCAGTAAGCAGTACAATGTATGAATACCTTTTTGTTGGTACAAAAATGTAAGAATAGAGAAGGTTTTAACAATAATACTAGTGTTAAGGTCTTAAAACACCAAATTAGCACCTTTTACAAAGAGGCAAGTTGACAAAAAAACATGCAAGCCTGCGATAAAACATCGAAACAAAATGCTTTGATAATGTATGCATTGTTCTTAAAACTTTATCTCACCAGAGATGACTCTGTTAGCCAGGTGTTATGAAAGCATTTTTTAAAAAAGGAATCTTACTTGGTGTTATAAGACCTTAACAATTGTAGTACAATGGTTTGATGAATACTGACATCCATCCATCTGTGAAGAGAGGTCACGATCAAGTGGTCACAACCAACTAATTACTCCTTTCCACCTTTTGTGCCCACTTATCACACCTTGCCCTCGTAAAAAGAGAAACTGAATTATTGGGGTATAACGTATCAGACTCGTCTTTTGTTCTAGAGTCAAATGCGGAACGATAGCCAAGCCTCGTCAAATAACTCAACAGTCGTGTTGCTAAACATTCAACTCCACTCACAGAACACTTGGTGGTTAATCCACGCATGACCCGCCAACCCCATGCTGCAGGCACTCAGTCGCACAGCTCCATCCGGGGCCCGAGCGCCCAGCAGGAGAAGGGAGCATTGCAGCAGCAGCACCTGGTGGTGCCTGGCGGAGTGGAATGGAGCCCAGCGGGGGGTGACCGGGGCCATGCGGGCGGCCGAGCAGATGACCGAGATCCGGCTGTGGTGCTGGCAGAGGAGCCGCCACCCTGCGACAGCCCCGAGGCTCTGGAGAGAGCGGCTGTCAGGTGAGGCGAGTCACCTAAGCTCACCTCCAGTTTGGCAAACAGCCATCCGAGTACCTGTGTGTCTGGGTGTCTGAGTATCTGGGTGCCAGGACAAGTGCGTGCTTGGACATCTGAGTGACTGAGCATCTGGGTGTCTGGACATATGAATGCATTACTACCAAACCAACGGGGTGCCTGAGCACATGGGTGTCCGAATGCTTGGGCAGCGGAGAGCCATGCAGAGCAGTTGTGAGATCCTCGACAAGGCTGTAATAAGAGACCTTAGCACAACTCCACAGTGTTCTTCACTTGGCTCTGCGTCATCCAATTGTCTCACGCAGCGCTCCCAGATTGGTTTCCAGGATTTCAGACGAGTTCGTGAAGGGTCAAGCAGGTCTTCGTTTAACGGGAGAGGCCATGCGTCCTCGGATATTGCGCGGTTGCTTTTGATGACTTCCCATAATAAGAATTCGAGGGGGGAAATACATTTTAAGACGGCTCTTTGGGGGGAAAAAACGGAGGCATCCAATCGGGGCTTTTATTTTTTTCGAAAAGTAAGCGCGATGACTTGAAGATAACCTGCCATCGTCACGCTTGTAACTTTCATAAGCTCCAATTAAAATATACTCTTCGTACCCTAACGTAGGTCCACACATGGCACTGTAAAAAAAACATAATGGCACCGGTTATGTTTTGGAAAGTCACCATAAACCCAATTATCTCACAAGGCGAAATGAGCCTTTATGAAATGTGTTTGCCTTTCATTTCCGGTTGTTTGTGTGGCGCCTCCCCACGACGCTGCCGACCCAATCGGGTGTCCAGACTGCGATGCCTCCTCAAGCAGCTGGAGCGTGGGGAGCTTCCCGTCGCCGACCTCAAGAAGAACCTGGATTATGCGGCGTCTGTGCTCGAGGCAGTCTACATGGAGGACAACAGGTGGATGGGGTGGGGAGGGGTGGGGAGGGGGTTTGGTAGTTGGGGGGAGTGGGAGCGGTGGCTCAGTGGTTAGCGTGCTGGGCTACAAACCTGGTGACCTGAGTTCGAATCCCGTTCAGGATTTTCTGAGCTGATCCTGGGCCACCCGATTGATCTTGAAATCGGTGCCTAGTGCAGTGTGTGCCGACAAAGACGGCCGGACATGGTGCAGGTTCACCCACCTCTTTGTGAGCTGTGTCGACCTTGAAAAGTGCTCCAGAAGTGCAATTATTATTATAGATGCTCGCTATCAGCACTCGATCCTACAGTCTGTTAGTCCATATGGGGGTTCTTAATCTTCGAAGGAGTAGGGATGGCGAGGGGAGTGGGGGTGATGGTGGTGGAGGGGATGTGGTGGGCGAGTTGGGTTGGGGGGGGTGTTGTTTTTGGGAAGAGGAGAGCTCAATTTTCACTTCGCTCCGATGAACGCACAGGAAGCTATGTGCGGCTCGAGATGAACACTGTGTGCAGCACTTTGGGGATTGCCTCTGGAGCAGGTGGACAACGTGCAGCCCGTGTTGTCTAGAATGATGTCCAATGATATCACTCGACGTGTTGGGAGCTTGTGCAGGACTGACATCGCATGCATTGTATGCACCATTAGCCCTGCACCTTGGCCTGTTTGAGCCTATGCCGGATTCAGCTGGCATTAGGCCAGAGTACCACGGATTTCTTCCGGCTCTGCTCAAAAGAAAGAGCCAGGAGAAAGAAAAAAAACCACCCAGCTATGATTTAGGGCTTTGGCCTGGAATGGCTGTGATGTTCACCTAGCCTGGTACAGGTAGGGAAGTGACATCGTGATGAATGGTGGCTGTTGCCTGCTTTCTCCTTTTGTGTGTACGCTCGCCCTCGCCCGCTCGCCCTCTCGCTGTGGACACGCAGGCGGCTCCTGGACCCCGAGGACGAGCTCGGAGACCTGGGCTCGGAGGCGGTGCCGTCGCAGGTGCGCGACTGGCTGGCCTCCACCTTCACGAGCCACATGGGGCTCGCGAACCGCAAGCCGGAAGACAAGCCCAGCTTCCGCAGCATCGTGCACGCCGTGCAGGCTGGCATCTTCGTCGAGAGGTGCTGCGCCCACCCATTCCCCGCCTATATCCCCCAAGGTCTCGGCGTTGGGAGCGAGCGGTTTTAATTTCCGCGTGCGTCCGCACCAAAGGGCACCGCCGGGTTTGAGCCTTCGTAGGCACAAATGTTATTTGCACAACACCAAGGCTCCGTCTTATTTCAGCTTTATTTCCAACTAGTGGATTACTTTTCTGAAACCTCCGAGAGCCCGCAGCAATATTCCCAAAAGCACATCAGGAAGGGATACAGGTCACAGCAGTCATGGCAGCAGAAAACATCAATAAGAGGCGTTGTAAGAACGTGTTACGTAGCTGGAACAAGATCGCCTGTAGGGCAGGTACTCTGGTAGTTCGTTGTAAACAATCGTTTTTCTCAGAGAAAAGTGAAGTGACTGGAGGAAACCCATCGCACGTGCGAAGGGTTAACACTCAACGGTCCATACAGATGGGTTTTACAAATTCACACGCTCAATTGTGGCGGCGCGATGGCACAGCGGGCAGCGCTGTCGCTTCACAGCAAAACGATCCCGGGTTCGATTCTTTGCTCGGGTGCCTTTCTGTGTGGAGTTGGCGTGTTCTCCCCATGCCCACGTACGTTTTTGCCGGGTACTCCGATCTCCTCCCATCGTACAGAGACACGCTGCTGCGTAGATTATTTGGCCTGCTGCGTAAATTTCCGTAAAAATCGTGCCCTGGGATGTCTTGGCGTCACATCCTTGGTGCCCTCTGTCGGCCAGGATAGCCCCCGCCCCCGCGAATGCACTCGCTCTCCTACCTTCTGGCCGTAGCGACATAACCCGCAACGTATACCTTGAAAGCTCTGAGTCACAGCAAACACCACTGGGCCGGGCATAAACACATACTTGCATGGAGTGCGACCGTCTTTAACGCAGCACATTTCACGAGAGCCAGCTAATTATTTACGGCCGACTCAACCAATCGGAAGCCTAGAACCGCTTTGAGTACCACTTGCCATGAATTCAGCCATGACTGGGACAGAATCTAGGTACAGTAAATGATTCCGCTGCTCTCCATGCACAAACACGCGGCACATGCGTGCGCAAAATACACAGCAGCCGCACACCTCCACCAGACAAAGATCCCCCATGTAGCCTTAACAGACTGTAGGGTCAAGTGCCGTTAGCGAGTCGCTATGAAGGTCGACACGGTACACGAGGAGGTGAATGACCGTCACCACACTCGACCGCCATTGTCTGCCCAGTGGCAATGTTTTGTAGCCCAGCGTGCTAACCGCTGGGCCACCACTCCACCCACACACCTCCACCCCTCCACACGACCCCCCCCCGCACACCCATCCCCACGCACACCTGAATACCCTCGTTTAGAGAGCATTTGTGTCCAGCGCTGGCACGATGGCCCAGTGGGTAGCGCTGTCATCTCACAGCAAGAAGGGCCGAGGTTCGAATCTCGGCTCTGGTGCCTTTCTGTGTGGACTTTGCATGTTCTCCCCGTGTCCGCGTGGGTTTTCTCTGGGCACTCCGGTTTCCTCCCACAGTCCAAAAAACATGCTGCTGCATAGATTAATTGGCTTGCAGACTAAATTGCCCTCAGTGCCCGGTGATGGACTGGCGTCCTATCGTGGGTGTATCCCTGTCTTGCGCCCTGTATCTGCCAGGATAGGCTCCGGCTCACCGCAACCCCTGTACAGGACTTAGCGGTTCCTGACGATGAGATGAGAGCCTCCCCTTGCCATCAGCCGCTCGTAGCGCGTGGTAACCGCTCACCGCTCACCGCTAACCGCCTGACCCCGGGACCGTGAGTGCACGAAGAGAGACGGCAGCCGCGTAAACCTCACCCCGCGGCACCGCCCGCCGCGCTGAGCGCGCAACGCGATCCAGAGTGGTTTCAGTCCAGGCCCCTCATTTCCGCGTGCGCCCCCCCCCCTCCAGTTAAATTTAACTCCCATATCGGCTCTCCAGTCGGTCTCCGAGTCAGGCCGTAACAGACTCCCGTACCCTACTGGCGAACGGTATAACTGTCGGGCGTGCGGGCGGTGCAACTGCGTCGGGTGCCCCACGGGTTGGAGCGGAGGCCTAGGAACGAGACTAAGATCAAGTCGGCGTTGTGAAATACGACAAGGGGGCCCCAGTTTTATTCCTCGCACGAGGACCCGTTTTAACCAACTCTGCGCTACGCCGTCCCACCCTAAGGCTACTGAGTGATAAATAAATGCACAAAGGAGCCAGTTTTGTTTAAGTCGTTGGAGGCCCTGGGGAAGCCGACGCCAAACCATCTGCTCGGTGCTATTATTATTTCCCCAGTCGTGGTCACCCGTGGGTCTCTTTTTTTTATGTTGTTGCGTGACCTTTGTTGACCTCCGGTGCTTGACCCCGGTGCCCAGCCTGCTTGAGACGTGACCGTAATGGATGCGTGGTGCGACCTCGTGCTGTCGACACGGTCGATGTCGGGTTTGAATGAAACAGAGACTGGGAATCGTCCCCGTTCGCTCGCCCCTTTGTAAGGATGTCAGGCCCCTGATCACAATCTTTCCTTTCTCTTCGTCGAGTTTTCTTCTTCTTTTACAATATTTAGCTCTTGTCTGGTCCTTCTGGGGCCCAATCGTTCAGGAGTAGGGCCAGTGGTGCAAGGTGTTGTTGAACAGAGGTTGTCCCGGTATCATTACGTTGCAGCTAAAGTCATATGGATAAGGGTACAGTACTGAATCGTACCCCTTAAAATGCCATTATTTTATTATGCATGACGCGGATTTATTTTTGATAAAGCATCCTTCCTATTCACCGGGGTGGTGCAAAGTGCTTGAATATCCTCTCAAAATATTTTAAATGGTATGGCTCACTGGCAGCTTTCCGTGTGTGGCATTAGCCTGGCAGTCGGAGACGGTGACTGCTATTAAATAATAATAATAATAATAATTGCATTTATAGAGCGCTTTTCACCCGAGGGTCACAAAGCGCTGCACAGAGCTGCGGAGAACACAGCACGTCACCAACAACGGCATTATAGCAGAAAATCAGCAGCAATAAAAAAATATTTTTTTAATATTCACATCGTTGCAGAACAACAAGTAAAATATGATCACACTTTGAACTATAATGTTTATTCCAATTGAGTATAATATATCTAGTTTATAGTCCCAATTGAGTAATCTCAGTATTTTTTTGACTTTGGAAAATGTGTTCCCTGGTGCTGGCACACAATGGCCTACACTTGTGAATGCCATGATATTAACTTTTTTTTAAATTATTGTTGTGACATGTGAAGCAGACGGCCGTGTAGTGTTATCATAATCAATACATTCGCAGATGCTTTGCTTTTGGCAGTCCATCGCGAATAAAGATAACATTGCTTCCGTTGGGTGTTTAAGTGAAATTGCCGTTGATTATTATTGCTGACGACGATTCCACTGTCGGTGATTACGAAGTCCAATCCTGGCACCGTGTATCTTGCCGCAGCTGGATCACGAGGCTGGGGTGGCTGGCTAGCTCGATGCTTCGAAAAGCTGCTCTCTCGGGACATCTGTGTCGATGGCTCCCTGTCCCCTCATCGCGACGTTTCGCCTCACACGTTAGAGGCATCCTCAGGCGCGAATGTAGGTGACCACATTCGCAGTAATTATCAAGGCAGCTGATAGATTGTAACCATGAGCCTCTGCGACAAATTGCCGCTAGGCCACACCCCCACCCTGTTGAAGTGCAATCGCTATTAAAAGCGTATACAAACCCGGGTTTGCTCACGCAGTGACTCAGCTCTGGCCTTCACGACCCCAAGGTATAGATTTCCACGATTACCAATGATCAAGCACTTGCAATGTACAGTGGCCTCATTTTGAATTGGCAATAGAAACAACTGGTCATGGAGTATCGGGTCGCGGAGTAACACCGACTTCGAGGAGTGGACCCTGCTCGGCACGGGGAACATCGCGGACGCATTTGTGAACCATCGACCTCCGATCCCAGCGCTGACATTGATGGGTGGGTGCGTGGAGTGCGTGGGGTGGGCGACGTGGCAATAGAGATAATTGTGCCACCGACACGTTGCTAATGCTGCCGGTGTTACTGTATTTCTAGGATGTACCGCCGCTCCTCCAGCATGACTGGGCTTAGCTACCCTCCAGGAGTCATCTCCGTGCTGAAGGTAAACCCAGCTGTTAGGAGCCAAAGGCACAGTTAATTGACCCCCAAACGCAGAACATAGAGCTAAGTGGGATTTTTTTAACCTTAAACAGTTTAGATTTAATCACTTTGCAGAAGGACCATTGCCTAAAACGTTAACATATTGGGTTTAAATGCCTTGTAATTTGCCCTGAATTAAGCGGTGCTGTATGCATTCCCTTGTTTTCACAATTAACACCGTTTTTCAATCCTTAAATCTGTATGAAAGTATGCCTGGATAAATTAATTTCCTGCAAATTCTAGGCTGCAAAGGTGTCGATAATTGGAAGCATTTGCCACATATTTTTTCTGAATTATCATATGCAAGGATAATAGGAGAATGTAACAATAATCTCATATATAACAGGAAGAGTGTGTAAGAGGGAGGCACATTTATGAAGAAGTTACACTGTATAATTTTACCTTTATGAGGCTTCGCTAATAACGAAAATGCTGAGATTTTTGTTTTGCTCTTGCAAACAGTTCCATTACGCACATGTAAAGTTGTATGTTTTGTTTCTCGAATGCTCTGTGTTTTAGGATGTGGACAAGTGGTCCTTTGACATTTTTGCTCTGAACGAGGCGAGCGGGGAACACGCGCTCAAGTTCACCCTGTACGAGACGCTCACTCGATACGACCTCATCGCACGGTTCAAGGTGCCGCGACGACGAGGGGAACTTTCCCACGCCCCACAGTGCCGCTGCTTCCCAAAACATCGTCACGCCACCCTCCCATCGCAAGTCGTACCATAACGACCGTTCGCTACCTAACCTTTGTGCCTGTCTTTGGAAGCGTGTGGCACACCACCTGACCGCTCGTTGTCAACCGTCAGCTCGCCGAGTTCCCATCACCGACTCGCTCTCACCTCTCCTCGACTCTCCTTTTATGTACCCTGTGGCGCCCCACGGTGCCCCGCCTGCGCCCGACCAGTCCTCCGGCGAACCGTCTCAAACCGGTCGAATCCCGGCCCTTACTCGATGTTGTTTACGCACATGAGCACACCGGCTTCTTCTTCCGTTCCTTGAACTTCCTATGACCCCCCCCCCTCCGGTCGACCACCCCGCAGCAACAACGCCATCACCGCCAATCCTAACGACCCACGCTCGCCCAATCTCAACACATCCCTCTCGGCTCCAACCCCGGGCGTGTCAAGGTGCACCCAGCCTGGCACGCACGGCACCCCACTCAGCCATCCATACCGCCACAACTCGGCACCGCTAATCACGCACGACATCCCACTCACCCCATGACATCGTGACCCCCCTCCCCCCCTCAGGACTGATCACTAGGTGTGGGTGGCCGGGTGAACCTAGCCTGGCACCGCGCGGGGCTTGGCACCACAGTTCTACGAATTTGCACTAAACTCAGTCGTAAGATATACTGCCTAGGTTAATTGTAATGACTATATTACCCCTGATGCCCTGAGATGTTGTAACGTGCTTACCCCTCCCCACTGGACACGTGTTAAAAAGAGCTAGATCGGGCAGCGGTTCGAGCTTTAGTAAAATCTGACTGACTCCGTATTGTCTTGGGAATATGGTTGCCACCTGCCATGTTTTTTTTTTACAAGATTGTCATCCTTCTTGGAGAGGCAGCTGTTCTGGAAAAAATGCAAATGTTCACAGAACAAGGAATTCACAGTCCACGTGTTTGTCAGTTACACACACAGTCATCGCTCTTTAATTCTGTTTATCTCCACAATATGTCCTTGTTTGTTTGTCTTTTTGCGCTGCAAGGTGGCAGCGCTAGTTGGGATTGAAGAACGATTGCACGGGCTGGTGTGACTGTAAAAATACCACGCAGAGAGTCCAGGTTTCATGAAGGCCGTCTCAGTGTCTCGAACCTTGTGCGAAAATTGGGCCGCGGTCCCGGCGTGGGAGAATCTGTCCTCAAGCTCAACTAGTGATGTGGGCAAATGATTTGCATGCCTGAATAGTGGGAGGGGCTAGCAGAGAAGTCTTGGGGTTAAGAGGTGGTATGGCAGTGAGGAGGAGGAGGTGAATGCTCACTGTGTGGCCGGTGGCCGGTGGTTAGTGTGTGCGGCATTTTTTATTTGGGGCGTCGCTGATAGACGGAGGGGCTGCTCAGCTCACAATGTGTCCTCGTTAAGCCTCCCAGGGATGTGGCGGGTTCGCGTGTCGGAGACGGTCCGTGCGAGTACACGCGTGCGTGGGTGACGTTTAGTTTGACGCGCTCCTGCTGTGCGCGCGGGCAGATCCCCATCTCCTCGCTGGTGTCCTTTGCGGATGCACTCGAGGCGGGCTACAGCAAATACAAGAATCCCTACCACAACCTGGCGCACGCCGCCGACGTCACACAGACGGTGCACTTCCTGCTGCTCAAAACCGGCTTCATGGTAACGCTTCCGTCGAAAAACTTCTCCTTTAAACTGGCTCCAAATTCACTGGTTTTGTTGTAGCTTTTAAACCGTGAAATAAATTAATAACACCTTTAGCCAGACAATCAAAGATTTTGTTAGCACTAGAGCATCGTAAGATTCTTAGATGGTAGTTTAAATCAACATCTGGACAAGATTAGTTTAATGTTTGAGTTTGTAGTCACTGGCTATGTAGCCGTCATGCTAAAGGTGGAGATACCGCAGCATTGACAGTGATGATCATCGTGATAGAAATGTTACCGCTACGATCGTGCCGATGATAACGATGATGATTAATTAAATGTACATTATAACGGCCATGTGACCGCGATCATGAAAATAATGATTTATCCAGCAGCGATGATGATGATTATGACGACCACGATGATGTTAACGATTAATCGCGTGTCGTTTTAACTCTCGCCGCTAGCACTGGCTGAACGAGTTGGAGATCTTTGCTATGCTCTTTGCCGCGTCCATTCATGACCTGGAGCACACGGGGACCACAAACAACTTCCACATCCAGACTCGGTGCGCAAGTTCACGTCTCCTGTCCTCGCCCGCCCGCCTGCCCGCTCGCTCTCCCATTCGCTCGCTCGCCCGCTTACTCACACTCATCCACCCGCTCGATCACGCGATGCAGGAGAATTGCGCCATAATGACAATCGTAAGTACACCATCGTTCACGAGTGGGACCGGTTGGCACAGTGTGTCAACGCACTTTGCTAATGAATCCGAGGAACCGTGAGGTTGATTCGCAGGCTGGTATCCCTATCCTACATACACTAACCAGTGTGATGAAGTATGGTGAAACAACACATCATCACCTGCTGGGTGTGTGGAGGCCTTCCCCCGGGAGGGGATTGACAATGGCAGCAAATTGATTGATTGATTTACGTGGTTAAATCAACTGATGCGTTGGGAAAGTGTAGTAATGGTGGAAATTATGAAATGTGCAGGTCATGGTAGTGAGGACCTGTGTTATGCTAATAACACAGACGGAGGGGAGTGATTACGATGACAATGATGGTGAATTTAAATTGCGCTCTCCCAGCAAGCAGTCCCCCAGATGAGGTCAGCGTGACCTTGCGTAACCTTGCGCCTCGCCCACGTCGCTCGCGACACCCTCCACCGCTCCTCTCTCTCGTCTCGCACCCCCCACTCCTTACCCTCGCCGCTCAGCCTGACCCCTCACCCTACCCCTCACCCTACCCCTCACCCTACCCCTCACCCTACCCCTCACCCTCTCCCGCGCCCAGGTCGGAAGTGGCGATGCTCTACAATGACCGTTCGGTGATGGAGAACCACCATGTAAGCACCGCGTATCGCATCATGCAGGCAGACGAGGATGCCAACATCCTCATCAACCTCAGCAAGGAGGACTGGAGGTAGGGTCTGCAGCTGCCTTTATCATATAATCATCATCGTTAACACCATCACCAACATCAACACCACTCGTATCTTCAAACCGCAGCAAGCTACGAGGAGGAGCTGGACTAAGTCAGCAGTGCACAACTAATTTACCAATGGGACGAGTTCCGGATGAGATGACCAGACATAGGCCGCAAACTCGTCACTAACCCCACTCCTGATCAGCCTCCCCTTCCAGGTACACAGAACATGTACAGTAGACTATAGAAGGATATGCCTATTTCAAAATTGAAATGCATTTCAACATAAGCCAAAATCAATTCAACTCTTTTCGATACAATTCAATTTACTCTTTACAGTTGGATAAAATGTATTGCTCGGTCGGACCTGGCCTGCATGTTCTTTACCTTTGGCCTACATTCTCATCATCCTCGTAATCATCATCTTCATCATTTATTCCAAATTTAGACGAGGAGATGCGAGCAGTAGGAGAGCTATTGTCCAATTTGCGAGAGAAGAGGGAAACATTTTGCCCCAGTTTGGGGCGAAATTACCAAACAATGGAACGGTGCCCTAGTTCTGAAAATCCTCATCTGACAGACATAATTGGCACGCTGCGCCCGTGTGTGCTTTCACGCTTGCTGAAAATGAAAGCCTCCTTCTAAACAGCATCTGGGGCGTATCCCCCACCCGACCCGTTTACCCACGGGGGGTGATCGAGAAGACCGCAGCTGCTGCGCCACTTTTCATCGCTCCGTCCCATGCCGCTGTGATCGATGAGAATGTGCAGCCCACATTAGCTGGCCGCAAAGAATTGACGAGGGTCACCTGGGCCCTGTCCACGGCCCTTCCCCCTGCCACTGAATGTTGATGACGCCTCAAGACTAAAACGCTTCGCTTTACTCTCTGTGTGTGATTGCGATCACAATGTCATTGCAATTTAAATTCCGATAATGTTCTCAACAGTATTGAAAGCAGAGGTTTGGCAGAAATACATCCAAATCTACATTAATAGATAGAAAATTATTAAAGATTATTTGTGATCTATCTAGAGTTATTACGCAGTGCATTTTGACCTCTGCGATGAAGCTACTCGATTGCTTTTGATTTTGTGGTTTTCTTCTACTTACATTCACAAGATTTAGTTCATCTTGGTCTCCGTCCACCCCTGTTCCTTCTAAATAATGTCCTCGTGCATCATCGTCGTCCTCGCCGAGAGAACTCGGCACTGTGCGCTTTGCACAGCACGATGTTCATCATCTTCGTCACCTTCATTGAGTCCCCGAGTTTGCCTTTCCGATTGTTCCACTGCCGAGCGGCCAATCAGCTGCTGCTTGCGCCTGACTTATTCAACCTATAACCACGATCTGCACTGCAAACACCGCAGGCTATTCATAACCCAATTAGACGTTAATTAATGCACGTATAATCTGGCGAGTTATTTCTTAACACCTATTTTAATTGCGCTCGTATAAACAATTACATTTACAACGATGACAAATGTTTTTTTTCCATTGATTTTTTTTTTCAATGGTCTAATTACGGAAAACCCTACCTCCCTCCATGCGGCCGTTTAAACTTCATCTCGTCAGGACGCTGATTATCGCGCTGATTAACAATTTGCGGTGGCTGCGATCAACAATTTGGGGCGGGCGCGACGACCGCTCACCTTGCTACGTGCGCGCTCGTCCACCGCGGGCGGTGGACGAGCGCGGCTGTCGTAATTGTGCTTCGAGGGGCGCCTGCAACGCGAAAGGTTAAACGCTAAAATTGGCCCCCGATGTTTGACGGCTACGCACGCACGGGGGAGCCCGCGGCCGCGGGACCGCGGTCGCGAGCAGACTGGAACGTCCCGGGCAGCTGCGCTCGCTCTACAGCGGCGGCGGGGGGAGTCGGGGATTAACCGCCGAGCCCAGCATCGTCCATCGATGTTTAATTTATGAAGCTGCTGGAGTGCCTTACTGAGCACACGTGAAGACCGCGGGCCAAGTGGAGAGACATCAGTACTGGGGATATGTGATCGTGGACGGGTATGCGAGTGATAACGAGCAGCCGCATTCTCTTTCAATACAGGTAAATCTGACTATATTCGGCCTACAGTGTCTCATCCACAGACTTGAGTTCAATTACAGATAATTGTGAGTGACGTCTGAATCCTAACTTTGGCCTCCCCCGAGTCGAATTGACCTTAAATGAGTACTTGCTGCGCTGTGTAAACATGAGTAGAGGTTTTGAGGGCAGGGCACCGCACCGTTTTCGTGCATCATGCCGATCGTAATAGGTGCTCGCTGACAGCACATACCCCATCAGCCTAAACAGCTTATATAGAGCCTGCCTTAAAAGAAAAAAAATGTCAGGTGACATTTCAGGCAATGGCCATTCTTCAAAACACGTGAATAACCCTTGTTTTTATAGTGTATGGTATAGGTGCACGTTGACGTAGAGTGGCTGAAAGTTCCATCAGCGACATCCCCGGAGAGACCTAAACCCCCTAACACAGGCCCTGGGGACAGCAGCAGACCTGACAAATCCTTATAAATGTGACTCACGTCGTCAGGTCACGGCGCAGCACGCGTGCGACACTGTACGGTTGCCCCCGTTGCTGTCAAAATAAAGTGGGGTTTCAGAATTTACGATGCTCAACTGGCCTCCGGATCATTAACGCGACACGGCGTTGTGCCGGATAAAGCCACTCACGGCTCACACAGTGATATTTGACGTCTTCTGAGAAGGGGGAAGGCTTGTATTTTTTACAAGAATAATCCTGGTGGGCGGCACGGTGGCCCAGTGGGTAGCACTGTCGCCTCAGAGCAAGAAGTTCCCGGGTTCGAATCTCGGCTCGGCACTCCGGTTTTCTCCCACAGTCCAAAAAACATGCTGCTGCATAGGTTAATTGGCTTGCAGGCTAAATTACCCTCAGTGATCGGTGATGAACTGGCGTCCTATCGTGGGTATATCCCCGCCTTGCACCCTGTGTCTGTCGAGATAGACTCCGGCTCACCACGACCCTGTACAGGATTTAGCGGTTCTGACAATGAGATGAGATAAGATAATCCTGGTGTATTGAAATTAGGCAGGTTTGGCTTTAAAATCGTTTGTGGGGGATTATCATCGTGCATTAAGATTATTTTGTTTCCTTTTCCCTTATGAAGGAACACTACAAGAGAGTTTATTGTTTACATGGTACGAATCATGTTTAACATTTCTAGGTTGCTCCGGTTTCCTACCACTTTGAAACAATAAATAGCTAACACCTTAATATATACAGGACCGCAGAGCTGGGCGAACTGTTGGCATTCGCTTACTGCCTGGCTACCTTCCTGCTTGTTTTGGTTCTTTGTGCGTCAGTGATTGTCTCTGCGAGACTGAGTGAATACTGTGTGGCAGTGCATAGCATGGTGAAGAAATGATTCTTGCGTTATCCATTTATTTATTTTACATCTTAGAGCATACTTCCCCATTGCGTGATTCGACAAAAATCTATCGCAACTAATTTACAGTTATTTGTTAATCCACCACTAGACGAAGGTCTCCACGTCTTTCCACTTATGGCGCGTATTTTTAACCATACTTCACCATGATGATAAGTGGCGGTTTCTTGAAGGGACATAAGGCCCATGGACTGGTTCAACCATCATTCCCAGAGACCGGAAACATAATCGGGGTGATCACTTTTGCATCGCCACTCGCCACTGCATCGCCACTCGCCACTGCATTGCCACTCACCACTGCATCGCCACTCGCCACTGCATCGCCACTCCAACCCAGTACGCAAATACTCCAACAAACAGTGGTGCATTTATAACACTACCGAGCCCTTCGTGTGCTGGAGATTTAAGAAAAGTAAGCTGGGGTACAGGATGGCTCCCAATCCCTGCTATTCGTGAGCCAGGCTTTTGCACGATGCTTGCAGTCGTGGGGGGGAGGGGGGAGGGGGGTACCGGTAGCGCCTGCTGTTTGCACGGAGGGCTGAGGAGGATTGCCGCTCGATCTCACCCCATGTGTAGTCCCAGCTGCCCTTAAACACACTCGTCTCGGCGGACAGGCTCTCTGTGCGCTAATGCGCCAGCTCTGCCAGCTGAGAAAGCAGCATTACAGCATTTGTTACTCCCATTATAAGGGGATTGATGATTGCTTCGAAAAGCTGCTTTGTCAATATTGCGTTGTGCGAATGTCCCTAATGGAACGCTTGATCCGTGATTCTGGCAGTAATCACCTCAATGGGTTGTCACTCCAATGATATCCCATGTAGCTTCACGATCTCTTGGCTCAAAATCACCCGCGCACTCCACGTTACCACCGTCGCCTCACCACAGCTTCGCCACACTCGTAACACCTTTGTAGCTTCTCTTTTTTTTCATCAGTACCTTATCTCGTATTTTTTTCACTCCATCCGTCCAATCAATCACTCTCTTTCCTTTTAGTCTCTTCTGCTGGCTATTTTGTCTCTGCCAAGTCCGGTGCTTTCTCCTGTCCCCCCCCCCCCCATGTTTTTGGGAAATGCTCTTTTTTTATTTGTAATCATGAAGGTAAGAGGCGCTGTCGTCAGGCTGGGTAATGCAAACTGACGGTCGATCTCATCTCCTAGCCGCTGCTTTAAAACCGGGGCGCTGTCACCACCCACAACCAATCGCGAAATCACTGGAAACACGATGTAAAATGTAACGTCCCCGCAAGGTCATGAAGGATCTGACAACGGCACAAGCCCTACCGTTTAACCGTTTATCGCTCCCCATTTCACAATTCCCTCCCCCCTGATGCCTGCCCGCTCCCCCTCCTCCCATCCGTGGCGAGTAGAGAGCTGCGGGCCCTGGTGGTGGAGATGGTTCTGGCAACAGACATGTCCTGCCACTTCCAGCAGATCAAGGCCATGAAGACCACGCTGCAGCAGCCAGACGGGTGCGGCCACGGACACCGCCCCTCGCTTCGTCATCGTGGTCGCGGCCACATGGGCCGCGTGCGGCCGTCACTGCGCTGTTCCGCACATGAAGCGACCTCGCAGGGAGACATTTCTAAACGAATAAACTCATGCACATATAGTTTAATTTTGGAGGCGACTGCTGTTATTTGTAAATTTAGACAGTGAATTACTCTCAATAAGTAGGTGGGGTTGATGTCGGTTG
>JAZEWT010000020.1:5219884-5246029 GCA_036362905.1 Mordacia mordax | reverse complement strand
AACTCCACACAGAAAGGCACCCGAGCCGAGAGATTCGAACCCGGGACCTTCTTGCTGTGAGGCGACAGCGCTAACCACTGGGCCACCGCGCCGCCCATTGCTCTATAATTGCCCACGTGAAAACACTGTTCATCCAATCCTCCCTCAGAGACCTATGAAAGCAGTTGCTTCATAATCGCGTTCAACCGTCGTTTAAAAGCGTTCAGAGCAGTGCCTCCGCGTGTCTCACGACGGCGCCGGTCTCACCCAGGAGGAACAGCTCGTCCTGCTCGCTGCGTTGCGCCAGGGCCCGCCGCAGGAGGTCGGCACTGATTCCCTGGGCTCGCGACGGCGTCTGCAGGAAACGCGCGGGGAGGCGAGCCACGGAGCCAGTCTCCTCCTGACCAAAGCCCAGGCCCAGCAGCGTTTCCTCTGCGTCCTCCGATCCCAGGCTCAGCAGATCCACCAGCCTGGGGGTCACCACCGGCACGGAGGAGTAAGACGGGCATCACGATGTCTCGCTCGCGCTCACGTTCGCGATTCTCCGTCATTCTCAATTGGCTGCTGACTGGGACGTGGCGGAATTTCTCGCAACAACCGCATGAACGTGTTTACCGACTTTTGAAAATGGTCACAATGTGATACAACGTAATTACCGATTGAATTAAAGGCAGTAATGGATGGGGTAAAAAGAGCACAGATTAGAAGATGATTGGTACAGTTGGCATCAGAGTGAGTATTTGGAGACGAGAATGTCTAATAAAAGTTGCAGTAAGTAAAAAAAAACATTAACTCGAAAATGGACATTGAGAAACCCAAATGGAAAATCTAGAAATGAAATAGTAATGATGTAGATTTTCACGGCTCGATGCATGATGATTGCTTTGAAAAGCTGCATGATGATTGCTTTGAAAAGGCATCCTCATGCGCTTTGTGAGGATGCCTCTAACGTGTGATGGAGGGAGAGGGAGCGATCGACGCGGCTATCCTGAGAGAGCAGCTTTTCGAAGCAATCATAAATGAAATTGCCTTGAGTCTCGCAAAAATCATAATGAGATTTGCCTCGGTCCTCTGCAAATTCAGCACAGGAAGCGATCGCAAGCTCGTGCTATATCACCAAAGAGAAGGCAAAGTCAATTATAGACTAGAATACGAAGTACCTCATTCAGGTGGTGGTGGGGGGGTTACAAATTGAATCTAAGCAACATATAAAAACGCCTACACAATAAAAATCGTGAAATACATTTTACCAATATACATAATAATTAAATAACTACCTTTTGGTATGGACAGTACACTGAAAGTTG
Source organism: Mordacia mordax (assembly GCA_036362905.1). Classification (NCBI taxonomy): domain Eukaryota; kingdom Metazoa; phylum Chordata; class Hyperoartia; order Petromyzontiformes; family Petromyzontidae; genus Mordacia; species Mordacia mordax. The sequence goes on along the minus strand of JAZEWT010000020.1, from coordinate 5,244,743 downwards.
GCACAAAGAGGAAAATCAAACAAAGAATACGATATATTAAACCACAAACAAACATGATGAGGAATGGAGAGCTATGCCATACACTAGCTAAAATCCACAGAGCTCTGAACACACGAACATGTTGAGATCAGAAATCATATCACACAACATGAAAGTGACTGTCATGGCATTTCAAAAAATGAGCGACAGCGATTGGAGAATTTAAGGAAAAGCGTGCATGGAAAATGTACAGTATTAACATATTCTATTTGCTACCAATATTGTGAACATAGACGCTAATAAACTTGATTACAGGATATTTAAAAACTCAACAAAGATGGGTTCAGGTGCTGGTACGTAAGTGGCTCACACCCGGTCTGAGCCAAAATAACAGCTGACTCCAGTAAACGCTTTGCGGGCGTACGCTATTGGAGCAATTGGCTAAATTACGATACGTCGGGTGCTTTGAACTGAACTTCGAGTGATTTATCTGACGAAACTGAGAGGCATAAATATTGAGTCATTGGCTTCATGTTTCTGGGGCACTTGATCAGTTATCGGCAGGCGTGGGTCCAGCATTGTGCCGGGGGCAAATGATGAAGAGGAACTGTGGGATTAATTAAAGCAGCCGGTGGAGAGTTGGGCGCCTGGGTTTTTGTTACATAACATGTTGCGTTACTTGCTCTGCCCTTGCCATTGATTCTCAAACAAAGCCCGTGCCTCTTCACGGTCCCGATTTCCATTTTTTTTTCACCAATGGGTGCATGCAGGGCACAAATGTGTTAATGTTACACACGATCAGAGTGCAATTTGTAAACATGCAATACAATGCAAGTGGATTTTTTTTTACAGAATCCTAATTGTGAAGGCATCTTTGGAGAGAGAGAAAAAATCTGTCAGTTATACACAGATGAAAGGAGGAAACTCATTAGTCAGGAGTTGAACATGAGACGGAGTTGACAGCAAAGACAGCTCAAACAGTACAGCTCAAAGTGTTCTTTGAACATGAATTATTTTACGTTAGACCTTCACGGAGTGGCACAATCATCAGCACCGTTTTGCAAAATCTAAAATTAGTGCACCCTTCGATGCCTCATTCTATTGAAACATACATAAAGGCAAGACATAAGGGGTATTATCTTTCTCTCGAGACTTTACTCTTCTGCCTGCTCAAGGACACGTATTCCTTCCTTTTTTAATAACTATTTTTATTTGTTACTTAATGTCCTTCATCAATGTATCGCTATTATTGTATTCAATTGATCTATCGTGATGTTTGACGCCGTTCTCTCCACAGCTGTGTGCAGCGCTTTGTGAACCTTGGGTAAAAAGCGCTTTAGAGATGCAAATTAGTCTTATAATTATTGTGCTTGACCTGTGACCGCCACATTAATGTTGCTTAATGCTGTATGGTTCCACTCATTCAAAAGCGCTTACTTTTCTTCACTTTCCATTATCGTGCAATTTATAAACTGCACTGTGATCATAGCTTGAGGCATGACATCACACCAATGATAAACAAAATAAAATGCAGTACTGTACACGAAACAGATGTTTACACAACACGTACATATTTGATAAACATAAAATGCGTTTGTTAATGGCAATGATTCAAATAGTATTTGTAAACGTTTATGCCATTCTCTCCGCAGCTCTGCGCAGCGCTTTGTGACCCTCGGATGAAAGGCGCTTTAAAAATGCAATTATTATATTATTAAAGCGAACGTCTGGATGTGACTTTTAATCCTGTGAGTGTAACCAAATTTTTTTTTTACTTTTTTGACAACAGACACACGATTTTACTTTATCTTGCTTTTCCTGAGCGTCTTATAATCCGAAGAATACTGTAATTGCAATTGAATTATTTAAAGTTCATTTTAAAAAGGCTAATCTTCAACCTTGGTGGCTCAGCAGTTAGTCGGCTGGGCTACAAACCTGGCCAACCGAGTTCAACTCCCGCTCACGGCCAACACCGGCATCGATTTTCCGAACCCGTGCTGGGCCTCCCCTAGATAGACTTAGCCTCAAATGAGTACCTAGTGCAGTGTGTAAATATTGCTAATAAGGAGGCAAGGGGGGGCAGGCATGGTGCTGGTCATCTACTTGCTCGCTTGCCGTGCCGGCCTTCAATGACTGGTGTTACTCGCTAACAGCTCGTGACCAAACAGCCTGTTAAGGCTATGCAGGGGAGCTTTATTTTGGGCACCGTTCTCTCGCCTGGTCCTTCACAGCTGAGTTTGATCCCCCGTCGATCAGTCGCAGATCTCGTCACCTTCATCATCGTCAGTCTCTGAATCGCGAAGGTTTGCAGGGGAATGAGCGGCTTTTCGGAAATCAACTGGATCCACAGCGTGCGGGGGTAATGTCGTATGCACAGTGCTTGCAACTGATTTCGCACGTATTGTGTATTTTCTTAATCCTTCCTTTATCCTGTGACGCTTCATATATAAACAAAACTCATTTCCTGCATAAAATGCCGAGCGAAAGTACTTTGCTTTGAGTCATTGCCAGGGCAGTGCGGTAGCACAGTGAGTAGCACTGCTACCTCACAGCAAGACGGTCCCAGGTTCGATTCCCAGCTCGGGTGCCTTTCTGTGTGGAGTTTGCGTGTTTTCGCCGGGTACTTCTGTTTCCTCCCACTGTACAAAGACACGCTGCTACATCGGTTAATTGCCCTACGGTTTAAATTGCGACAGTATGTTCTGCGGTGTACTGGCGTTCACACCCTAGGTATAGCCCTGCCTTCCGCCCTGTGTCTGCCGGGACAGGTTCCGCCCCTCCCATCCCCCGTAACCCCGTTTAGGGTTAAGCGGATACTGATACTGAACAAGTGAGTCATTGCCTATTGACTCATGGAGCAACGACAACGAACTATTTTGCACTCAGTGCTAAAACAAAGGATATTTCTCAGAATAAAGTTGAGTAATATCCAGATGTGGAAATTTTTAGTATTTTTAAATAATAGGTTTTGTTTATTTTTTTGCCTGCCCAAATTAACTCTGACCTCACAGTAACTTTCTTAGCATAATTTTTCAGCGGCATGAAAATCACACACAGATACACTCTTGTGGCATCAGGGCACACTGAAGACTTAACCCCCTCGCTGTCTAAATTATCATAACCAAGTCGAAATATTTTGCTAATCTTTATGATTGTAATCTGTGCATTTAAACTATGCTAATCAGTCTTTAATCTGGCAAATTTGGACGTGAGCGAGCAAAATGCACGACAGACCAATGCAAAGCATATCGTTACTCAATATGATAACATGTTTACAATCTGCTAAAGCTGTGACATAATCGCACCTACTGTCCTGCCCTGAGCATGTCCACTTTTCTCTTTAAACAAGGTCACGCTGCATGGTGTTGTGTTTAACAGGTTTTGGGTCCTGGGTTTACGGAGATTAACTTCTACTGAAGAGACATGATCCGAAGTCTCGGAATGTTCATCACACAAGCGCGACCGACGCGTGACAATCCTGTTTGAGATGGCAGTGCGAGGTACAGAATGCCCATCACAAGGCGTCAGATAAAGGTTAGCATTTCCGAGAACGCGCCAGTCTCATTTCCCAGCAATGTGGTTGATCAAATATTTAGCTTGTGAGAAATCCAATATGAACATTAGGGAGATTGTCAGGCACACATACTTGTGCAAAGCTTCAAAATGAATCTCATTGCCGGACACAGAGGGAATCTCGTTGGTTAAATTGTGTTTCAGCTGTGAATAGTTCTCGGCACAATGCCAATAGCAAGGTTAAGTTAGAGAAAAGTTATTCAAGTATAAGAAAACGGGGCTAGAGAGGTTAATGCAAACGTGATGTGCAATGAACCTCGATATGAGATTAATTCCCTGCCCTCCCCCCTGCCTACCTCCACTGTACTAACATATACTGTCGGGTGTGGTGCAGTACTCTATTGCATTGTCAAACAATCCTCACCGCCTTCACTTTTGGCCATCAATGGATTCACAAAGGACGGTACAAAGACACGCTGCTGCCTCGGTTAATTGCCCTGCCGAGTAAGTTACCCGCGGTGCCCTGCGATGTGCTGGAGTCACATTCTGGGTATAGCTCTGCCTTACATACTGTGTCTGCCTGGATAGTCTTTGGCACCCGCTATTCAGCGAGTACTGCAGCTCTGTGGAGCGCTTTGTGACCCTCGGGTGAAAAGCGCTCTAGAAATGAAATTATTATTACTGATAAGGCGCTGAATACTGAGATCCATTTACTGATTTCTGATTACCTACGTTCTTTGTAACAGCGTATTGAATATTGTGTGATAGCGTTCTTCAGTGTTTAAGACGCGAGATTTGTGAAAAGATACGTGGAGGCTTGGACATATGTTACTTTGTATAATTCTCATCTCGTCTCATTGTCAGAAACCGCTTAGTCCTGTACAGCGTCGCGGTGAGCCAGAGCCTCTCCCAGCAGACACAGGGCGCAAGACAGGGATATACCCACGATGGGACGCCAGTCCATCACCGGGCACTGCGGGCAATTTAGTCTGCAAGCCAATTAACCTAGGCAGCAGCATGTTTTTTGGACTGTGGGAGCAAACCGGAGTGCCTGGCGGAAACCCACGCGGGTACGAAGAGAACTCGCAAACTCCACACAGAAAGGCACCTGAGCCGAGATTCAAACCAGGGGCTTCTTGCTGTGAGGCGACAGTGCTACCCATTGGGCCTCCGTGCCGCCCTGTATAATTCTCCCATTCGTTTATTTTCTTTGCATTCTCCTGCACGGCGCCACCAACATCTTGCACTGCATTCATGGCATGTGCAGTGTGCTTATCTCCGTGTGGGGCCAGGCAGCTGGCTTCGCATATCGCGTTCCCGGCTACGCCTGGGGAAGACCAAGGCTGAGCCGAGACGGTCAAATCTTCGTGCTCCCGGCCAACACGTGACAACAGTTACATCTTACGTTCACGTGGGCATTAGCTAAAAGACAATTTTCAAATGGGATATCAATAAGCATATCACTACGGTGTGACGAGCATAGGAATGAAATAACTGAATAATGAGGGCCCCTCACCAGTTCCTCGCGGAGGACTTTGTGTGACTGCTTGGGTGCCGATTCCCCGAGGCATTGCGCCACCGACAGCCGCTCGTCCGTTCCGATGCCTCCCGCGGCCGCGCCGCGGCTTCGGCCGTGGCCTGGTCTGGGCCGCTCGTGAGACACGAGCCCACCACGTCCAGGGCAGTGCCCTGCCAAGTGGAGCGACTGCCCTGCCAGCGATTGCGTCTTGAGGAGGAGGAGGTGAAGGCAGCCGCGTTGTCACGACAGAAGGACATTTCTGCCGTGTCCTGCATCGCCTGCGATGAGACGCACTGCATGTGGGAGGCTGCGGTTTCAATAGCAAAATGATATTTATTTTGCTAGGGATTAGATCTGCCCCCAGCTCTGGCGGACACCGCTGTTGCAGCCACAGGAAAAAATGCGCCCGCACCTGCGAGTGGGTTTCTCGTTAAAGCACCTGAGGACAGTGCTGGGGAAAATGTAGTCAGACCGGAGGGCTGTTTGGGAGGAGCGCGTAAATGGATGTGATGATTCATGGCTGAGCCGAGGTCAGCCATGTGACTGGAAATCAGGGTGGGTTTTTTTTTTAATTCAAAAGTGTCAGCTATAGTTGCACACAAATAATGCAAAATAAGCTGCTATAAATACTTGTCACGCACGGTTCTGCACGGCGTGCAGTGCAGGCATCGCGTGTGGATTGACATTCTGCAAGTTTCTTTTCAATGCTGTTCTTTCGGCACAGCCGTGTCGAGCGCTCCCTCTCTCCCCCTTTGCGCAACGTTTCGTCTCTCACGTTGGAGGCATCCTCTGTCGTTGTGAGAGAGAAGGAGCGCTCGACGCTGTTATCCTGAAATAACAGTATTGGAAAGAAATTCTCATACGTCGAGCCGTGACAATCTGCATCAGCGCATGCTGCAGGTTTACATCATCAGCAAGGTATCCGCATCAGCGTCACGCGCTCATTTCGAGCCAAGCACACTCACAAATTCATTCACACACGAATAGCACGCACATTCTGCAAGACGGACAGAGCAATCGCATTGTCGTTTAATAATTGCTCGCGAGCACGAGTTGATGATGAAAGTCTGATAAGAATGGCAAGGTTCATACGATCTGGGAATGGGCATACAAGCAACTTTCCTAAGACACAAATCCCGCGATGTAACATGACAACACTAAGCGCGGGATGCACAATCCCTTTAGAACATCGCGCCTCGGCAAATTATAATGCAAAGCGAGCATATCAAAATAGACACGGCAACAACATGAACGAGCATAAATCCTGTTTAAAATCCAGTTCTGATAAAATTTCAATTTACAAGCACGTGTCTGTACTACGAGAATGACAGTGACAGACAGAAGATAGCGAACTGTCATACACACCCTGTGAAGAGCAGCCGGCGGTGCCAAGCGACGAGCCCTCGGTTTTAAAAAAATACACTTGTGACCCTGGTATTCATATTGTTACCCGGAAGCCTTCCTTTTTATAAGCAGGGCCGGAAGACTGACCGGCTCCGGTCTACCGGTAAGTCCGTCAATCGGCCACACGGCCGCGCTTTGAGATCTCTCCAGGCACCCGTTCTGCGCGCCTCCCCGCCGATGCCTCTGTCGCCTCTGCCGCTGTTATGCGGAGCGAGGTAGCGGCCACGCATTAAAAAAAAAACTATTCTGTTTTCACATTCGGCGGCGCTCTCGCCGCCAAGCGTGACGCACGGCGCTGCACTTGCAGAACTGGCTCCGCGATCCTGCCCACGCTCGCCAAAGCATTCATCCCTGTACTCACTGCCGCCCCACCCCGGCCCCTCTGCAGTTGCTACGAGCCAAACGATTCTTGCCCATTCACTCCCACACCGCAGCTTCCCCTGCCCATCAAATCGTTCTCTCTTGGCATTATTACCTGAAGTTAATGTCTACAATTCAGCTGATCTTGGCCTCTGAATGGAAATGCAAATTAGACAAAAGGTGTCTGGCGGAGAGCTTCGCTGCTCTGTTTCGTAATTGCAGCCTGTGCTTAATTGGTTTAATTTGGGGGGCATGTGATGCTGATTGGTTCATTGTGATGTCACGGCTGCGAGCCAAAGCCACGAATTACGGTCGTTATGCGAGATGATGCCGTTGCTAAGTAATAAACACGTCTTCCTTTTAGGTTACCGTGGGAAGTGAATACAAACTACGCGTTATTACATCTCAGAACGGATTGTTGTAATAAGTTTAACAAAGCTGAGTAATCAAATGGGATATCAATTCAGTTAAGTATCAGTGTCTGCTTAGTCCTGTACGGGGCCGCAAAGGGAGGCCAGAACCTATCCCGGTAGACACGGCACAAGACGGAGTTATACCTATAATGTGACGCCAGTTCATTGCAAGATACACTTTTGGGGCAATTTGCTAAGCAGGACAGTTAGTCTCGGCAGCAGCAGCAGCGTGTCTTTGGACTGTACCCGGCGAAACCCCACGCGGATACGGCGAGAACACCCAAACTCCACGCAGAACGGCACCCGTGCAAGGAACCGAACCCGGGCGCTTCTTACTGTGAGGCAGCAGCGCTACTCATTGCGCGACCACCGCGCCGCCCCAATGGGATTTCTGCTAAGATAAATGTAAGTTTCCACTGACAATACTCATTACGGTGTCAAAACCTAATCTGCTTTACAGTCAAATTAGCATAAGAGTAGTTTGCACACTTCACTATGAACTCGGTGATCTGAGTTCTATTCTTGGCCACAGCTCCCATCCAATGCTGATTGATCCGGTCCTGGAACTTGCTTCAGCGATCCGCACTGACGAGCGGAGTGAACTCGCGTCAAAACCTCCCACGAACGAAACCGCGTGAATAGTCCTTCATCCAACAGTGGGTTTACAAAGGACGGCGCATTGTGGACATTTAAAACGAGTCGATCATTGATGCATAAACGTTGTACTCGGTATGTTTGAACATTACAACACACGGTCATGCTTTATTTTTCGCGAAGTTTGAATTACTTATAAAACCTGTCAGGATATATATTTTTTTACTGCTACAGTTCAACTGCATTCCGTAGATGCAATCTGATTCAACCACAGCGGCAAGTTTAAAGTATTGGGTTTGAACTGCTGGCCACTCCGATACCTAGCGGTGAAGTGACTGGAATACCATAAACAGGTCTTCACTCCAGCATTGCTTTGAGAGCGCGAGCGTTTTTGGCAGCAGGCGCCCCACACACAGTCTCTGTGTTGTGCCCGGACTCGGTGTTTAGTGTCCACTAAGTACGTTCAAAGTACGTGTATTGCATTGCAAAGCAAATATAAAACCTCTCGAAAAACTAGATATGCTCAAGGCATCACATGCAGCTGCTCTATGTAAACATTTTAAAAGCACAAAGACAAAGTCTTCCGTGCAGCACACACAGGGTTTTGGAGCGAGTGATGTTGGAGCCCATACAGATCGGCCAAGCACCACACTGTTAACACGGCACACTCGGAAAACATTTAAGGCTGAATTGATCTCGGGGAGGCCTCGGACCAGTCCAGATTTTAGCCAGCATAGTGCTAATCAATATGCTGCCACCCCGAAACAAAACACAGATTCCCCATAACGACTTTAACCACAGCTCTGTGCAGCGCTTTGTGACCCTCGGGTGAAAGCGCTTGAGAAATGCAATTATTATTATTAACAGGCTGATACTGAAATCCACATACTCGCATCTTACAGTTGGCTGCTGTCAAGGCTGCATATTTCCTTATCTCGTAGTATCGCAGTTCTCGCGGTAAAGTGATTTTTGCAAAAGTGGCAATTACTGTAGAACGCTTTGCCTTACAAATGTCAGGCTGTCTCCACGTATCACCGAGCACTCTAACCGCCCAGACAGATGATTCATATGGAAATTACCGGCATGCATAGAGTTGCTATGGCCTTAGTTGTACTGTTATTGATTTCACATTTTTCCCCTTAGAGACATCTTGTAAAGCTGGTTGTGATATTATCATTTTCCCCATTTACGGCTATTTTAAGAATCGTGCAATGAGTGCATTGTGCATGAAGAAATTGTCAGAAGTTATTTTGAAATAAGCTGCTTCATGTTGATCATGTGGCTTGCCAATGAGAACTTGCCTATCACGTTGCATATCCAACTTTATTGCGGTGGAGGGATTTTTTTTTAAATATTACAACCAACCTCGAAGCAGTCACCTGGAGTTTGCTCTCCTGGTCGGGTCGCCCTTTGTGAACCGGTCTGAGAGGAGGTTCTAGACAATGATCCGAAGACCCTTCGACTAAAGGACATTGGAGTCAGGATGGCTATCCATCCGACCGTTAGGGTCCCTAATACCACCGCCGTCTGGGAGCAATCGGCCATCCCAGGTCAATCGACTGTTTAACCCGACCACAGAAACACAGAACACCTGAAGATGCCTCTAACGTGGGAAGCGAAACGTCGCGGAGGAGAGAGGAGGCACGATCCACACGGCTATCTCGAAAGAGCAGCTTTCGGAAGCAATCATCATGGAGGTCTTCATCCAGCAGTGGATTGACCTCTATAAAATTATTATTGTGATTTCAACTTAAAAGTGGTGTCCTGTTTTGTGGAGACATATAAAGTGTTAAACTTGATTAGCAGTCCTTCGCCATTGGTGAAATTTCCACGTTTCTTTGGCGGCAATTAGTCCCGTGATTGTATAACTACATGAACTTTAACTATCGTTGTGTTAAATATATTACATCATCATCACCATCCATGATTCCTGTAATTCTGGATGAAATCCTCGCTCTGAGTTGTCACCTTCTCTCACGCTCTAGCAGTGGAATAAACTACCCAGCAATGCACACGAGCAAGTCCCATCGCTACATCTTCTCCATGGTGAATGTCCTTCGAGTGCGTTACATACTGTTGAGTGTACAGATGTGTGTTTGTGCGACAAGGCATAAAGATATATATTAACTGCGCACATACGAATAATTATATAAGTGAAAGTGGAAACGTGACCGTTTCAATGGCTATTGAGAAGAAGGCACACCATATGAGTCTTTTGCACAGAGGCGACTGTGTTTTGGGTTTTCTCAAAGGCTGACGTAACTTGCTTGGGCATCAGAATGGGGTCGCCGTGGAAACGCTCCACCAATCACACCGATGTGACTGCCGCCCTCGTCGAGCTGCAGTGGGCACGGGGCCCATTTCACACGACCCCCGTGGCACCCCGGGAAGGAACCGTTCGGTGCTGGCCTTCGAAACAACAGCACGCGGCGTGCTGCACCCCCCCCCCCCAGAACGACTCCAGCAAGTCACTAGTCCTGGTTCAGTTATCCAAGCCCCAGTCAGTTTATTTTTTTCTAAGCTTGAAGGAATCGTTGAGCTATAACGCGTGTCTTTGGACTGCGAGAGGAAACCGGAGTACCCAGTCAAAACCCACGCGGACCGGAGTACCCAGTAAAAACCCACGCGGACACGGAGAGAACATGCAAACTCCACACAAAGGTGCCCGAGTTGGAAATCGAACCGGGGTGTTTTTGCTGAGACAGCAGCGCTAATCACTGCACCAACGCGCCCCCCAGAAGGTTCCTGAATGGTCAAGTCAGAGGAAAACAGATATTAGATCGCAGATTACTGTTTGTGAAGTTAACCTGGCAAATTGACCCTTTACGCGTCAGCTGACCTTTGGAGTCCTTTGTCAGCTGAGATCCGTGTCATCAAAGCACGGTCCTATGCAGCTTAAAGATTACAATTATTTATCGCGTCGTGTAAATGAAGGCGTTGCAATGACGCATGCACGCAGACAAGTTAAGGTCAATGCAGCAATATTTCGTTTTTTGTTGATGTGCCAGTAGAATTTAAATGTCTTCCAAGATGTCCTTCAACACCGTAAACAAATTCCTACTTGCCACACTGAAATGCTATCTTTACAGCTGGCACAATGCATGTAGCTTTGTAGCGATAAAGCAAATGGCAAGAAAATATTATCTATGAACCAAGTGCAATACCTACCATATCAATAGAAATCTATGACTTGAAGTGTGACTGTAATGCACTGTTTTTGACAGCATGTCAAGTGATGTTACCCGATTGTCCAAGTCGGTGAAATGTCGGGAGAAGGCGGGAACAGAAACACTGCCACATCTATACATGCATTTATTTTATTGTGTGTAGCTTCAACACAAGCAGCAGTGTAACACAGCAGAGGAAGGGACCAACATTTTCTGCACTATTTCAGAATGCAAGTTTAAACACTGCAGAAATATACACTTAATTATATGTCCTGTTGTGCAGTGGTTAAAGCACTGCACTGTGAACCATTCGTGCGAGTCGATTCCCAGCCACAGCTTAAACCAGTGGCAAGTGAAATCCAAACTTCTGCAAACCCACACCGACCAGCATGGTGTTTGCCTGTAGTCACAAACACCATGACCAAACATGTGATGGGGTGGCCTGCGTTATTCAGCAGGGGATTGACAAACGACCGTGTTTCTTGTTGTTATACATTCACTTTAATAAATTACGTCTTGGACTAAAAGTGCGCGTTACACAGTACTTTGTACAGGTTAACGAGTAGAGAATGAGGATTCATAGCATTCTGAATTGAGTTCTTCTATCAGCTGGGATGAACGTGGATGCTTGGTGCAATCACCTTCTAATGGAACAAGCGATATAGTCAGTGCAAAATACTTGGCTACTAATAGTTCGCACCTCCAGCAAGTGACTGTCACGATTCGTGGTCGCAAGTTGAATAACGAATCTACTACTGTATATTGTGTTTACTCTATCGCTCATACTGTGGTGTGTCCACACCCATTAGCTTTATCTGTAACATTAACACAATGTGCAACCATTATAGTGAACTATTACTTGCAAGACTCCACGAGTAGTGAACGTTAAGAAACTGATCAATAACAGCAGAGTCACACTCCTACAAAACGGCTAGTGTCACGTTGCGTAATTATTTATGGACCGAGCATGCTGGCAATCCGTTGAATATCGTGAAGTTAAACGTCCGATCCATCCGCAAATTGTAATGACTGGAACTCAAATGTGCAGCAATTGGGAGTGAGTGTTCACTTGTATGTTTTTCATGACATCCGTAAAGATAAACCAAGCCTCGAGTTACTCAAACCAAAAATGTATGACGTAAAAGCAATTTCATTAAACTAATGCTACTATAGACAGTGCAGCCAATTCAGTAAAAAAATAAGCATTATCTCCTAACATCTTTTGCCCCCCCCCCTCCCAACAGGGGTCAGCACTCTTCAGGCACTTGCAAAACAAAAGGCTCTTGCACCGAGACCCTCGACGAACAATGACCATTTCCAACATCTTTATCCGCGGTGAAACAAAAGAGAAACATTGCGCATTAGCTATGGGTGTCACACTGGTAGAAATATTGTTCACGCGGACAGTCATAGTGGGAGGAACGGGAGACGTAACGTGTTGGTGCACAATTTTCATCGTGAACAGTGATGATGGTGCAATTGTCTTATTTTTTTGCAGAACGTTTTGTCAAAACAGCAAAATGAAAAAAAATGAGGACTGCATACTGTGCTAAAAACGACGATTTTCAAATCTCATCCAACAAAGTAGTTAATAACAGAAATGTGTACATAACGAACAATGTTGTTGAAAACTAATGGCCTAGAAGGGTCAACGTTTGATTTTATATTGGGAAACAGACCCATGTATATTGTTTACCAATACTGTAAGACTTTGCCATACACTCAGGAAGCTTCACTTATCGCCTGGGCCATCGGTCTTCTCAACTGTATTTAACGGGCCACGCATGAAGCAGTTCAAAAAAATCAATTTAAAGTTGGCCTTATTAGACAAACGCTGCTGGGAATTACTGTACCAGAATGCCCATAGGATAGTCTCATTTTAATTTACTCCTACATCGTGAAACATACCCTTTTGTATTGTCTTAATATTGTCAACTTGTTAAAACTTCCTTCCAAAACTGCATGCCTCTGAGTTGGCATGCAATAACCAAAATAACTCGAAATTGTATGATCGATCGGCCGTGTCCACTTCCTGTTCCAGGAAAGGGGAAGGCGCAGCAATCGTTGATTGTCGCGCACAAACTCTACGTGACACCCGCATTTCAATTGTGCACAGAGACCTCGGATACATTATGGACTCTTTATCATTGTAAGTTACTGCTTAACTGCAAGGGTCAAATTCAGAGGTGCAATAAGCCTCATTAATATTACAAAAACACCATGGTGTACGTAGCATTGCCATTAATCGATTAGTGCCAGGTGAACCATATTTGAAGAAATCTTTCAGTACCATTGCAGAGCTAAAACACATTTCGAGTAAATAAATAAAATAAATACAAGACATTTGAATGTATAACTTTCCAATTAATTCACCCCTTATTACAGCACCCTCCCCCCTAGCGCATTCAGGGATCAGAGGTCAAATGGTAGGTTTCATTGAATACGGGGCCTGCGTCGAGATTTGCTCGATATTCTTCCTCGTCTGTGTGACCTCCTCGCCAGGATGCCGCAGAGTTGCCCGGCTGGTTCGGTCGGCCGGATAAATACGAGAAGAAGGAGGAAACGGCGGAGGTGGCGCCACTCAACACCCCCCCCACCACGGAGTGGCCTGTCAACGCGCAGACACGGACGGCTCCTTGTGAGACTATTGGTGGCACACCCAAGGTGAATAAATTAACTTACCGCAGCAAACTGTCTATTAAGTCAACCAGACACACAAGCAACTGCACGCGTGCGCTTGTGAGTTTATGTTTAAGTGTATTCGCACTCACATCTCCGTGAATAATAACTAGCTGGATTCCTCAATCTTACCAAACACTTTGCCACCTACCCTCCTCACAGCATCATCTCTCATCACTTCTTTCTCAACCCCCCCCCCGTACACTCCAACTGTGTTCAAGTTATATAATTGCTAACCTCCTCCCCATGGGTCAGAGAATAAGGTGGAAAAGTTCAAATAACGTGCTACAATCATTCACAAATGATGCCAACACGTCAAGAAATGGCAATTTTTACATAAAAGCATGTAAATCTGTCGAACACTACTGCTGAAAGAAATATATTATTTAAAGTGAATTACAATTTAGAATGTTTTCGAAAACAAATCTGTTTAGCTTGGTTTTCGAAGAACGGTGTAAGCAAACCGTTTACAGCAAACCGAATTACGTCCCTTCACATAATACAATCTAATGGCCTTTCTTCAAATCTGAAATGGAACACAGAAGGCACAAGACTGTAAGTTGTTCATGGGAGACCATCCCTCCACGGCCTTACCAACAGCCTTCCCGGTCTGCAGGACCGAGCGGCTAGTTGACAGCACGGCCGTACCAATCCGACGACCGCGTTCGCTGCTCTGCACCGAGCTGTAAGAAACACACACACGATGACGATCCCCTGTCTAGCCTTCAACAGACTTTTGGGAACAGTGCTACAAGTGATTATCTATGAAGGACGGCACGCGAAGGGGTAGGTTGACCAATGCTTTTGTCTGCCCAGTGCTGATGTTTTTACACATCACACCAGATATTTATTTATGGCTGAGGCGACCTTGGGGAGGAGCCGTGTACCAGTTCTAACAATCGTCACTGGTGTTGCCCGTGAGCATTAATCACGCTTGGGTCACCAGGTTCGCAGCACAGAGCGCCCCTGCACTACCGCCACAAACATGCATACACACGCTATCCCTGCTGCATGCACAGATATCCCTTGGCACGCTTACAAAGGAGACAAAGCAGTTTCCCCCACTCACTCTCTACCATTGCTTCATTGGGAAGAGGATGTGGAAGGAAATTATGAACGTGCATGCACACCTAGTCCCTTGCTTTGATTGGGAAGAGGATGTGGAAGGAAATTATGAACGTGCATGCACACCCAGTCCCTTGCTTTGATAGATGTTTTTGTTTGATTGCATGACTCACTGTGTGAGTCGTAGTTTCACGTCAGCCACTGTGTAGTGACCCTGAAAAGGGTGTCTGAAGGTAAAGGACAAGGTGGAGACAGAACATTAGCAATGTCAGACAAAAATGATTTATATGCCAATCAAATATTTAATTCAGGTATTTGTGCACCATTGGAAACAAATGCTTTATATGCAGACGGCATTTATTTCTGGATATAGAAGATATATGTTTATTATTACAGCAGATAGTACCCAGTGTGCTTTAAAGCTCTCGGTGGGGGATTACTGTGACACAAGAAGGAATAAATCCAAGTCTTACAAATGTGAAGGCTATCAATGTTAAGGTCCCTGCTCATATTAATATTTAGGAGTGGTTTAATATGCATAATATAGCCAAGAACCTAGTTTAATGATGCCTCGTTAAAAAAGACACCTCCTCATTTCCCGTCTCCCTTAAATGACAGCTAGGAAACTGAACAGCAGCACTGAAGAGGCAGCACACCAGGCTGAACATTAAAAACACTTATATTTATTTAATCATAGCTATTTCATTCTAATCCTCAACATCATGACAAATTACAATCCATTTTCATTTAGTTTAATCACATTATACCACACGGGGGGGAGAGGGCTTGTTACAAACCATTAAACTGCTACATGCGACCACAGCCAGTGACCCGGACACAAGAGTCGCTTAATCCAGCAGTGGATTGAGAATGTGAGTGGACGTGTGGCGGCGGGGAGGGGGACCCACCCTGGCTGCAAATCGCGCATGGCCGGGTGCTTGTTGCTGCTCCACACGCGGTGGTTATGGGTGTCCTGCCACGCCTCCACGAACTCGCTGCCGTAGTCGGCCAGCATGGCCTCATTGTCTGCGACATCACATGCGGTGCAAACGAGCAAACTGCTATTGCCGTGTGCCTGCCCTGGCAACCTGAATGTGCGATCTATGCAAATGTTTTCTACGCAATGTCCTGGTACTACTGAGATCATAAATTGCCATCTGAGTGAGTTACAGGCAATCATGATTAAGCTGAGTTTTCAAGTGTAGTCCTTTTCAGCTCTCACCCTGATTATCAATGGCTGCATAAAAATACATTATATTGCATTTGATATTCCCTTAACTTTGCTAATTACAGGTCTAAGAATTATTTATTCTGCATTTTATAGATTTTACAAGCACTAAGGTTATGTAAAAGAAACACGGCTACACTATCATTCAGAAAGCGTAATATCTTTCAGGCCTGTTGTCTGATTTAATACAGTACACTGTAAGCAGTGTCCTATCTGCTTTTCGTGACATGGAACGAATAGCATCGTTGGAATGTAAATGAAAAAACATGAAGTCCTTCCTTCAATAAGACACCAGGTCGACAGGGTTAACCACAAGGATTTCTGATGAACACTCATGGCATCACCCAATCAATCTGAATACAAATATGCATGTCCAACGAGACTGTGGCAAACAAGGGCACTGTATACAAATCCATTGTTAATCTGTACTCTCTCCTCCAACACCCACGCTCCACACCTTCACCAGCCTACAATGGCCAGCGTGGTGAGATATGGTCTAATAACCTCCATGACTCACACTGCATGGGGAAACCCTCAGCCAACGGTACAAACAAAAATGCTGTCAATGTATTACAGCGATGGAGTTTGCTTGGAATAGCACTAGATTTGATCCTGACTAAATTCTCACCCCGCACAATGCCGTACCTTGGGTTGCATCTACACTGGTGCAAAGAATTGTGATGTCATCTGTCCACTCTGCAGCCTTTTCCATAACGAGAAACCTGGGATACCGGCACAATCGCACCGCGTGCACATCTCGCAGCTTTGCCACTGACCCGGCAGCTGCGCGGCGGCGAGCAGTGACAGCAGGTAGAGGCGGAAGTGGGCGCGCACCCACTCCTCGCCACCCTCCCACTCTGCACCGCCCCCGCCATCTACGTCGGAGGAGCCACTCGCCCCGTTCTCTCGCACCCGCCGCTCCAGCAGCGCCAGGAAGCGCAGATCGGCTGTTGTGGGGCTCAGCGCGCGCTCCAGAGCAGCGTCCTGGAACTCCAGGCAGGCCTTCTCTATCTGGGTGGAGTGTATTGTACACACGTCGCATGAAGCACGTTGCACGTTTTGTTTCCATCCTCAATTCACACTGTTTTTGATCTTAAACCAAAATACAGACAAAAACAAGATGACTACAGAACAAATGCAGGTTGATAATGTCATCCACACGGTAAAAAAAAAGTGGGGCTGAACAGGGCACGTCCCACGAGAATGGATGATTGAGAATAATGCATCCGTTTAAAACCCATTCGATCAAAGGTGGCTAATTTCAAATCCAGGGCATCAGTGGTGCCATCTCAATGCTGTGACCTCGGGCAAATAAAAGGTAATAACCTTAATGAGGTTGACAAGTACATGATTGTATTTATCAGTGGATTAAGTCATAACTCACGTCTACTGTGACGTCGGTGAGGTGTTTCTGCCGGCGGTAGAGGAAATTCGTGGCTCCAACCACAAATCCTCGGAGGGAGACATCACTCAACAGGGAGTGCTGCTGCAGCGAGAGGTAGGGCAAGCAGGCGTAGCCCTGTACGTAGACACGAGCACATGACGCTAAATAAACTTTCAACCGTGCAACGAAAAGGCATCTTTTTTATAAAATGTGAAATATCACTTTGATGCATGTGTTAATAACCTCTGCCTTTGCACTAACCTAAGGCATCTATAATTTTGCAAGCCACAAAGTTGTGATTTATTTTTCCATTCTATATCTTCCAAAGTTTATACCATGTATGTCATCAATGTCATGTTATGGGATGTGTTCATTTGGTATGTTTACAGACCAGTACATACCTTGCATTATGGAACAGCTAACAAAGTTTTATAAAACTAATTACAATATCTCTTCATTTTACCATTTTTACCACACCTTAGCGATGCACTTTCCCACAATTCCTATTGCTGAGAAATGGTTATCACACGCCAATATAGTATCTTAATTCTCAAAGCTGAAATTTTGTTAAAAACATATTCTAATGTAATAGCATTTTGGCAGTCGGTAACGGAAGTTCTGGAGACAAAAACTCAGCAGCAAGTTCATGCAGGCATGGCAGGACACCAACACCACATGTGGAACAGCAACAAGCATCTGGCCAAGTAGAAAGTGTGGTCAGGATGGATGAGCTTTTTTAACCACAGCTGGCTCTATGAATTTGCTCCCAGCAACTCTAGCGTGTTGGCTCAGTGCCCTGAAGTCTGAGTCACCTGGCCATCTCAAGTTGTTAGAATTATTCCTTTACAATTATTATTCTTGGGCCATTCACTGCCCAGTAAGTTCCGCACCTTGGTAAACACGGCAAGCGGCATGCCGTATTGGTCTTCGTCAAGGCCCGAGAGGAGGCCCTTCGTGACCCGGACGGTCGGGTCACTGGAAGCCTGCAGAGGCTGCACCACCACAGGGGCTCCATTGCTCATCGATAATTTCTGGACCAGGTCCTTGGTCGGACCTGCCCGGGGCTCACCTCCCTCATCCGCTCCACCCACTTCCGCATTAATGCTGTTCCCTTCCAAGTCCAATGGCAGTGATGCACATGGCCTCTGATCCGGCCCAGTCCTCCTTGGTATCATTGGTTCAGTGTTTGACTCAGCTTGTTCACTGTAGCTATGTGCTTGACTGGAATGGAAGGCGTTTGTGAACGAAGGCGTGAATAGAAATGCCGACTCCAGGAAGTCAGCCTCATCCATAGATTCCTTCCTTCTGTAGGACACCGAGTCCACCAAGCCTCGTTCTATCATGCCTGAATGTAAGAGAGCAAAGTAAATTACAAACACGATTTGCTCTTATCTTGGTCAAGATAGTATCAGCATTCGATATCAACTCCAGACTTGAGCGTGTAAAGCCAATGTGAGTTGCAGTTTCACAAACCTGGAAATAGGGACAGAAGTGCCATTATTGTTCCAACTAATTTGTGGACCGGTGCAATGAAAAATAACACCTGCAACACATTGATCGATGCATCCTTTTTAAAACAGTGCTTTCAAAATTAAGTTGCACACATGCCAATTAATTTCTTTCCATTTCTCATGTAATGTTTTCATTTAATAATAACTGCATCGATAGAGCGCCTTTCACCCGAGGGTCACAAAGCACTGCACAGAGTTGCGGAGAGAATAGCATGTCAACAACATTAGAATGGAAAATCAGTATCAATGTTTGTTTGGGGGTTTTTTCCCTACAAATTCGAGCTGTGGAGAGAATGGCATGCCAACAGCAACATCAAGACAGTTCAAGCGAGAGTCAAATAGCAGCAACTAATTCTAGGACATAAAGTATGCGGGGAAAAAAAAAATCTTCAACAAGGAATAAATATTCCCAGGCAGGTGCATCACAACTCATCCCCAGTGGGAGAACACATTTGTTTGTTCAGCAGCGCACGTGAAGAGTCTTCTGCGGAAAAGACTAAGCGTGTGTGTGACTGTAATCACACAGGTGTATTCCAAACAAATCTAAACAGAGAAATGCTCCACGCAGCATATTTTTCCGAAATTCCCTTCATACGCCATTTCAGCTTTGCCACAGATCAATTAACGAAATAAACAAAGTGCCGTGTCACCACGATCATAAATTTGTGCAAAGGCGATAATTACAAAAAACAGCATGGTAAAGCATAACATTGGTTCTCTCGTGCGACCTTGCGAGTGCTAGCTCACGTCAATGCTGGCATAAGTGCCTCCGCTTAAGAGAGATCGAAAGACTCTTTTGGCTCCTACTCTTCAATGCTGATCAGACGTACTGGATTTTGTGGGAGTACCCACGTTTTACCCCACCACATGCATCCCCTATCGTCCAAGATCGTAACCTTGTCATTGTGGAGGGATTTGCGTGTTCCAATGAACACAAGAGCTATAGCACATGGAGTCCAGCACTCCCGCTGCTAGGATCTCCCATGGTGAACAGGTCTGAGGTCTTGTACTCCCAATAGGGTTTCCTCCTTTAGTGACCAAGTCTGGACAGAGGTTCCAGACAAATAACGATCCGCAGAACTGTGATTAAATGAGGCTGGCATGCAGCCTTTAAAATTCTGCTGCAATACCCCCACCAATTGGAGGCAACCGGCGAACACGGGTCAACTTTGGTACCGGACGTTTAAACTGACAAACGACAAATAATAATTGCACTTCTAGAGCGCTTTTCACCCGGGGGTCACTAAGCGATGCAACATGCGCCCTTCCCAACGACGGTGTTGTACACGATTATACTAATGGGTTATACAGAGGTACGCGAGTGGATTTAAGAAACGTACATTATTATATATATTATTTTTCATCGCTTACTTTTTAGGTCCTTCTACAATTCATTGCTACCATTCGATCCCCAGCTGAACCGCTATTGTTGCTGATTTACCATTCCTATCTCGTTGTTGATGTGCCGCTCCTTCCAAATCTCCACGCAGCGGAGATACATCTCAGCAAAAAAAGTATTTGTGCATTAAAATAAAATAAGCATTTCGTTTTCAGCATCCAAGATATACAGCAACTGATGCCCAACAAGAGGCTTGTGGTTTACAATGTGGTTGAATTCCTTACCCTCTTTTCCAGCAGTATTAATTTGAAAAGCATAAGTGCCTGTGAAAGACCAAAAAACAATCGTAATCGATAATTGCATTGCTTATTATAGTGCACAACAATGGAGTTCTCCAAAGGCAAATTACAGTGTTTTTAAAACTCAATATAATTATGAATTAATGGTTGGACTTCCATGCAATACAGACACTCGTGACTCAGAAAAAGTGGGTCACTGTCCTCCACTGAATGTTAACAATCCAAGTATGTTTAAGCGTCCGCTTGCCTAGCAAAAATACTTTACAAATGGCAAAAGTAGAATATTTACAGGGCTTAGCACATTGAACATCATATTATTCTCATAATTAGTACCGAAGTTAAAAGGGAGTTGCCACCTCATTAAGGCTCTCACACAGAATCTCTAGTGGCTAGATTTAGTTTGTACATCTGCCGCCACACACTGGGGAGAGAATTAAGCAATGTCACATGGTTTACTGACAGCCAGTTGCTTTTGATACCTTGTGTCCAAAATGCAGAAGTAGCTCGCGGACGGACAAGCCTGCCAGCACAGAGAGTAACATTATCGTGGCACCGGCTAATTCCAGCTGGCGCTCACTAACGAACGCTACTGTAACACCGCTCCATCTTCAGTTGGGTAAATTTCCAGAATGCAGGATTACAGTATTATTAATAAAATGGTGATTGTTATATGCCAACAATGTAAATGTCAGGTGGTTATACATTACTAACCCAGAATAATAATTAAAAACATAATTGTAGGAGAAAATGAAGAAGTCAACATAGTGTTTGTAAACATTATTATATAAAAATATGGTGTCTAAGTATGCTGAAAAAGAGTTTCATTACTCTCTTACTTTTAATTTGTGGAGATAATTAGCTGTGTTATACACATCCAAGTAAAACAATGGATACACCAACTGCAAAATTAAATATCTAAAAATGTTCATGTATCAGTGCAATAATCTTTCACTGCAATTGGCACAAATCTATTAAATTGGCTTAGGCACAAGAAGAAGAAATGTCTATTGTTAATTTGATCACGCTCCAGAACACACATTGTGTTTTACCTATGTATAGATGAGAAGGTTCCAGATGATTTGTACCCAAGGTGCTATTTAGTTGTTCATACAGCTCCTGGTAAGATGAGAATCCCATGTCAGAAAAACATATTTGAAACTAATTTCCAATAATAAAAGCACATTAACTTATATTATACATACTTGCATTGTTTAAGGGCAGCATGGTGGCAAAGTGAGTAGTGCTGTAGCCTCACAGAAAGAATATACCCGGTTCAATTCCTGGCTCGGGTACCTTTCTGTGAGCAGTTTGCATGTGCTCCTTATCAGTGTAGAATTTTGCTACGTACTCCAGTTACCTCCCACAGCCCAAAGACATGCTATCCAGGTTAACTCGCTTGACAATGCCCCTCGATGCCATGCAGTGGACTGGCATCCCATTCTGGGTATAGCTCAGGATCGGCTTATGCTTGCCGTGATTAAGTAGATTTTGATGATGAAGGAATGTTAAAAACTTACTTTTAAAACATCAGTTTTGGAAAAGTCTTTCTCTTGGAAATAGACCTCAGTGATCATCTGTAGCTTGGCTTGCAACAGCCCATAAAGGGGCTACACAAAAGAACACAAGCAAACACAGACACATCAAACTCATACAGTAAATTTCACAACAAAAATCCTTTTCTAATTGAATTCAAAGTGGTTCGTATAAATATAATTGTTCCTCATTGACATTGCCAGAGTAAATTTAAAACATTCCAATAGGATTCAGCCCCTTTGTGAGTTGATGAAATATATAGCACTGGTTTGTCATTTCATTAATAAAACCATCAATGGCAGCTACAGGGGTCACACCAACTAACTGCATACAACATATCACCATCAGCCATGACCTACCTACTAGTACGTTTCTCTGCGCCATCATCAGCTCTCACAACCCAACGATACAACGATCCAGCTCACGAGCTAACGTCCTGCTGCTCAATCTTGCAATGGATGTTCCCTTGATTAGAAGTAGGCTTCCAGATTACTATTAATCTTGACCAATGTCCATCATCCTTTCTCACAACATGTCTAGGCCATGCTCACTTCTTGTTTTATGAAAGGTCAACATGATGTTCTAACCTCACCTGTCTATTTGTAAATCACAGTTAATAAATTGTCACGTGCATTATTTTATACGATCGATGCATCATTTGTCCCTCTACCTTTACAGCACTTTCAGAGTGATTTACCAGTCGGCTGAGCACGCACACGCTCTTCTGCACCGTACCCCGTGTCACCTCGGAGTCACGCACCTTAAGAGCCTATGCATAAAGACATCGCAGCAACAATCCATGATGTCGTACCGCGGTATCTTTGACAGTACTAGACAAGCCAACAAAAATACACTTGTTCTCGTATGCGCAGTTTATTTGCAAATCGTAGTAATAACACAGCTCAGGTGTCAGTTAAAAATACAAAAATAGCAACTGCAGCCCTTTGTCAGTACACTCTGTCCCGTCAGTCGTGGGGGTTGGTGACCACACCTCACCATACCGGTTAGTGTGGACCGGTTAAGTTAGAGGAAACTCAGGAGCTCTAGTACAGAACAACTTACTCATTTCTGTAAGCTTCCTAAACTAAGACTTGTCAACTCCAATTCCATAAGGGAGTAAAGACAATAAAGCATTGTAAAGTTAGGAAAGAACTTAGCAATGTACTGATGAAGGTTTTCACAGCTCGATGTATGAGAATTGTTAGCTGTTGTTTTGGAATAACCGTGTCCAGCGCTCCCGCTAGCTCTTGCGTGACGCTTCGCTCAGAACTCGGCAATAATAATAATTGCACTTCCACAGCGCCTTTCACCCAAGGGTCACAAAGCGCTTCACAGAGCCATGGCCCAGGCTCATCTCCCATCAATGCCCGAGGATGCCTCCAATGTGGGAGACGAAACATCACGAAGGAGAGATGGAGTGACTGACACAGCGATCCCAATATAAGAGCTTTGAAAAGCAACTTAGAAGTCGTCAGAACATCAATAGTCAACTACAAAGTCAACTGATAACTAACAGCACAATCAATTAACATACCACCAATTGCTATATTAATACCATTATAAACAAATATAATCAACAATAATATAGCTACCTCAAATGAAGCACAGATAGCGATAATAGCCACGTTCCTTAGGCAAAAACAATACAACGGTTAAGTAACGTAGAGGATGTTGCTGCGTGATATTTTCAAGCGCCTGTCCAAGCAGTCTCACCTCCGAGTCAATCTGTTGGTAGCAGGACACCCCGTACACGACGCCTCTGTCCCCATCTCGTGGAGGGAGGTGGAAATACACGCAGTCTGCAGGGGAACGAGCACGTGCGCCAGCGTCAGCAGATAGCGGTCGTGGAGCCACTAATGTAACGATTTGAATTATTTCATGTCTAAATGTAGCCGCACCTGAGGATGCTGTATGGATACAAGCAGGAACATGGCAGGGAAAAAGAAGACACGTGTACTTGTTTCAGGAAAATGGGCCATAGACAGACGATCACACCGGCTTGAGCCCAGGTTTGAGCAGGAAGGTGAGTGTGGATGACCAGTGGAAGGGAGTTTCTGCCACTCACAATGGCTATAAAAGAGGCAATAAACGAGTGCAATGGTGTCTCTAATTTAAGTCAAAATAAACGAGGCACCACAATTCAAAGACAAAGATTCCCATATAGCCTTAACAGACTGTAGGGTCAAGTGGCGTTAGGGAGCGCCTATGAAGGTTGACACGGAACACGAGGAGATGGGTGACCAACACCAAGCCCGGCCGCCTTTGTCTCCTAAGTGGCAATATTTTAACATTGCACAAGGTACTCATTTGACGCTGGGAGGCACAGGACCGGTACCATAAAATCGTCACTGGTGTTGGCCGTGAGCAGGATTTGAACTCGGCTCGCCGGGTTTGTAGCCCAGCGCTGTGCTAACTGCTGGGCCACCGCTCCCCACACTTCAAGCACATGTAGGCGCACCTTCGAGGTAATTGTGTGCACCGTCAGGCAAGGCCAGGTAAGGCAGGTGCTGCCACTCCTCTGGCAGCGAGCGGCCTCCATTGTCACCTTTAACCTGAGGGTGAGAGAACTCCACCTGGGAAAAGAACCATCGGTTATGTTGAAAATTAATCATTCGATGACATGGGCATGAGGCTCATTTTTTCCCACTCACCAATGAGTATGCGTTCAATATTAACGGATTGTTATGTACCAACTAGCAAAGGAGCACAATTCATATACCAACCATTTTTACAAATGTCAGTTTTGCAAGGTACCACATTGAAAAATTGTCTCACACTTACAAATGTATGTCTGCCCTTTCTCTGGTTTAAAATGGTAGTTTTATCTCATCTCATTATCTGAAACCACTTAATCCTATATAGGGTCACGGTG
>JAZEWT010000020.1:5153079-5212207 GCA_036362905.1 Mordacia mordax | reverse complement strand
ATTTTTAAAGTGTCATTCAACAACCACTGTACTCCGTAATATACCGATAAACTATAAACAAACAAAAAAGGTGGTTTGGTAAATTAAAAAAAAATATATAATCTTGATGCGACCGGCCAGCCCCGGCCGGGCTGACCGGCGCCGCCTGGAGTTCGGTCACCGCCTGTGTCAGGTGAGGCGAGCTCGTAGACACCTTCATCGTCGCAACCTCACCCCGCGACCATTAGCAAGGGGGCAAGGCAAGGGGGTTGAATTAAAGTGTTCGCGTTCATGAAATCCGTGTGGAGGTGAGTGAAGCGCGGCGCGTTGCGTGGGAACGGCGGAGGGAGAATCGCCCCGCTTCTAGCCGCTTGCTCGTGAAGGGCGGACCAGCCTTCGCGGCATCGCCATGTCGGCCATAGGCCTCGCTCGCAACCACCACTAAACCCACCAGCGGACCCGCACTTTCACTCGGATCGTTGCTCTGCCACTTGGGATTGTGCGCTTGTTACGCGCGTACACTCGCTGGCGGCCGTGTGGCTGTTTCGTCGCGCCGACTTTGTGGAAGGACTGCTGCACACACGTGTCCGTGTTTAACGCGCTCTAGAGAACGAGGTGGTTCGTGAGCCAGGGCGCACATGCACAGGCCTAGGCTCTGGGGATAGTCCCGCGTCGAGCACATGTCCGCTCCAACTTTGTAAGTAATTTAATTTATAAATGCCTCGCACTACTTAAACGCTTTCGCCACGTAGTTTATTTGCGCCGATGGTGGAAATCCTAAAAATTCCGTTGCGACGGCGTGTGTCGCTAAACGTGTCGTTAATTGAGACGAGAGCGAAATACTGTAAGCGAATTGAAATGGGGCGATTTATGTATGCGTACTGTACGCGCGGTGGTAATCCTGTGTACGTTGCAGAGTTATTAGCCTCAATTTAGCCGATAATTGCAAATTATGGAGGTGTGTTGCCTCTGTGGTCTCTGGGTTGTTAGGAGAAGGCAGATTTATTATCGTCAGCGATGTTAATCTTTGTTTAACGAAGCGGGGAGAATGAATGAAATGATTTGGTCACAAAGGCCGAGGCTGCACCCAGTCAATGTCAGATGAGCTGCGCTTAGTACTGTACTGTTGTTATTACGACTTAATATATTTTTTAAGTACAAAGTAATGCGATATTACTCTTGGTGTTTAGTGTGGGTATTAAAATCGAGACTTAAATTTAACTCGTTGCAGCGGACACTGCATTATAGTACTTAATTCGAGGCGTTGCATCAGTGTATGGATGTTCTGTA
This sequence comes from Mordacia mordax, assembly GCA_036362905.1. Lineage (NCBI taxonomy): Eukaryota > Metazoa > Chordata > Hyperoartia > Petromyzontiformes > Petromyzontidae > Mordacia > Mordacia mordax. The sequence goes on along the minus strand of JAZEWT010000020.1, from coordinate 5,210,938 downwards.
CAATGGTCGCGGTTTTCATGCTCTGCGACAGTATCGCGGTGTATTTGTGTAGTCAAGTGTACTGTGATGTATTTGTGTGCTCTAGTGGAATTCTCTATGTCGGTGTCATTGTGCATTCTAGAGTAATTATGCTATGTACGTCTGCAGCTCCAATTTGTCAATCCACCGCTGAATGAGGGTTATTTTTCGCGTTGCGGGCTGGGGGGTTTATGTTCATACTTCACCACGCTGGTCAGTGCGATTTGAAGGAGAGGTGGGGAAAGTGTTGTATAAATTGGTATAATGCTGTTCTGTGTGTTGTAATGATGTGAAATATCGCCGCCGTTAAATATTGTGCTGCACGGCACTGAACTGTTCTCTAGACTCCCGTACGGGAGTATGGGCCACAACTACAGACCAGTACTCGTGTTCTAAAGTGCAATGGAATTGCCTACGCATTTTATTTCACCGTTCTGCTAAACTGCAATGTACTTTACTGCAACACTTATATTATTGATTGTTTGATGTAGGAGTTTTCTACAGAACGTTCAAGAATGTGATAAAAGCAGAATATTTCCTTTGTGTTCATTGAGAAGTATTTGATCAATACCAGTAATCTAACCAATTATTACACGCGTGCTTGATGAGTCATTTCAGTTTGTAAAATAAATTGTGAAATCCAATAAATTGTCTTCATAGGTTGTCCAAGTTTACTCGGACTATGTATTACCTTTGCATGTGTTCCCAACGCCCATTTTTACTAAAATATACTGACAGTAATTTTCTTTTTTACACAATACAACTTTAATGTTTTGTAGTGACGTGTCAATACGTAATACTACCGTACTGTACAGCACGACCTTTAACGACTGTAAGTCCTTTTGATCATGTAATATCAATACCAATCACATCGTGGTGCTCTATATAAACAATTATCGTATTAAATAACTACATCCGATGACCATACAGTGCACAATTTCATTAATGTTTGGAAAATTCTTTGAGGTGGCTGGTTTGGCTTAGAGGTGAAAGTTCTGACTTAGTACTTAGTACCTTAACATCATGGGCTTGCATCAAGGCAAGCCCCCCGTGATAAAACCGTGTGATATTTTTTGCTGAATGTTAGTCACCAATAACTGCACAAAACACAGAGTTGAAAGTTAAATTTACACTTCATCTGGCTGAATCCTGGTTTGGAGTGGAAAAATGTGCCCTCAATTGCGTAAATATGTTTTTTTAAAGCAAGTTAAATGTGTTTTTTAGACGAAGTTATGTGAAAACTCTTCGACAGCTTTTGACAGACATGCAGGGTTTCGCTGCTCTGTGATGTCAAATTACATTATTTACCTCATGATATCGTGATAAGATGCGATTATAAGCATTGGGAATGGAATTGGTAAGCCGCCAAGTGAAATGTATCTAAAATACAAAGCTCCAAAACGTGTAGAATAATTATTTTCATTACCAAAATCAAATACAGAGTTGCCAGTAGTGCATACAATAGATCACAGTCTGTACTTGTGGATTGTGTACATTGATAGACACAACATACAAAACGTCCAAACTTACAGATGGTAATGCTAGTAATGGATATTGTTTCGGCTGCGAAGAAAACGTAGATTTCTATTTTTTGCCAACGTGTGATAGTATCAATTCCATTCATACTTGGACCACCAGTGTGTGTTTCTTGACTCACGTTTTGTGAGGCACAGCTATTGACCTTGTTGATCTTTTCTGTGACATTTTACAGTAAATGCCCTGTGGCCACCGAAGAGGAAAGTTCTAAAGGAGATCCCATGACTTCAGACTGTGACAGTGATGCTGTGGCCAAAAATGAAATGTCCCAGGATTCTGCCTCACTGGTACGTACAGTTTTATATCTAGTTTTGTTCCATTGGTGTTTAACATCATGCTTTCTTTCAGCGTAAGGAACCTCTATTAATATTGAGTCACTTTTGGGGATTTTTAATGACTAAGCCCCGTTGCTACCACACTGCTGATAATGCATGCACTGTATTTGTGTGTATTATTCAGCAGATGCCTGTATTGTCCCCTGCCTAACATATTTATTGTTGGAACTTAGTGGCAATACATACTTCCTATGCCAGTTTGTGAGTGGAGCTATTGGTGGGGTTTTTTGAGCAACAAACAGATGCGTGTTATTTAACTTGACAGAAGTCTTTATCTTGTTGACATGCAGACACACAAAGCACATTCAATGTATCCACAATTGCAGTTTCCTTCAGCCCGCATTTCCACAGTAGCCTGGTTGATCTCATGTAGATTCGGCTTACGAGATAATGTCTCAACCTAACACACTTGTTTGAACCTCATTTCCACAGCTAATTTAAGCATTCTGAATCATTGCTGGTGCAATTCTGACACCAGTGGCCATATGCTTAAAGTCACCCTGACCCTGGTCTCCTGACTCATTTATTGACTTGTGCCTCACACTTGGAGAGCTTGGCCAAAACCAAAACAAGCCGTGGCATCATAGGGTCAGTGTGGGAGTGCAGCTTTACACTCATTTAGTTCCATTCTCCATCGTGTTTCTTAATTATGTGACGTATTTCCAACCGATTTATTGTAAACCTAACCAATGGCAAGATTAAAGTTAAAGAAGCTACTTTGCCTAAGATGGCTTCCTGACCCCCTGCTACCTCAGCCCTTGAGGATGGGAGAAAGGGTGGAGGATAAAGGAAGTGGGAGGAGACCAGCCCCAGAAAACTCAGGAAGTATGGGTTTACAAACCTGGGCCATGGTGTTTTCAATGTTGCTGGTGGGTCCATTACTGGGCCGGTAAAGCTCACTTTTTAAATAGTCATGGAAATGAGGCATAAGTGTTGTGTGAATGTGGTTCCAACTTTTCTCATATTTAAATTTAATTGCTGCTGTTCTACTTGGGTATATGCTGTTTGAGACCAGTTTATGTTTTGCAGTAAATATTACATTGGCTTGCCATTGACTGCACTATGTTGTTATATGGGTTAGATAGTGAAGTGTTTTCTACAGGCATGTTTTTGTCGCAGAAGTGAATAGCGCTTTTGCAATGTTAATTCACTTGCCATTAAAGACCGTAAATATACACTTGTTCATTGTTTATGCAGATACTATAATATTGTTGCTGTAAATATTGTAAAAGTTAAAATGTTATCAATCTATAGAAAATTTTCTAACAAAGCAGTCTCTATTGGACGTCTATTAGGAGCCAAGTGCAAAGAGTTGTTTTTTAATCAGCAGCTTTAACAACCTTATTGGAAAACGTCCATATTCAGTTTAAATTCATGTAGACACATTGTTTTCTAAGCTTGGGAAGGCGGGGGTGAGGGGAGTTTATTTTAGTATTTGGGCGGCAGGGTGGCACTCTGCAATGTCTGCCTCAGAATGAAAGTTCTACCCGAGGGGGTTCAGTCCTTGCCTTGGGCGCCTTTTCGTGTGGAGTTTGTGTGATCTCTCCTTGTTTCGCGTGGGTTTCCACCAGATTCTTTGGTTTAATTGTCCGAAACCATGTTTCACGGGTTGATGTCCCCCCCCCCAGCCTCCTTGTTCCTCTGTGTCTCATCCACGACCACGCAAATTGTAATATTATTAATGTGTGAATCATATCATTTAATGCATACTTGTGGAACCTAGAAGTGGTTGTAGCTGTCTTGTTTAATAGTCGTGCATTATATTTGGGGATTTTCTGAACTCCCCAAGCACTATGCGTGGGAGTGGAGATATATGAATGCAGTTGTATTGAGCAGGGGTAGACACTGAACTTTTGCTTCTATATTGAGTCATCATAATTGAGGGATATCAGTGACAGCAGGTCACATCAAGTGGTGTTTCCCTTTATAAGAATTTATGGGATGTTCCATATGCAATTGACTTTTTATCTGTCCACTGTATATTGTAGTATATTTTGCTTATCTGCTTTGTAGTTATAGAGGGGTTACAAACTGAATTGTGAACCAGAAAACCTAAATTTACTTTGTGGTCCTCGATAATGTCAGTGTTATATGGTGATTAAGCCTCTTTAGGACCCTTCCTCAAGGTCAATGTGTATCTGGTGAGCACAGACAGCAGACAGGCTCAGATCTGTTTATCATCAGTGAGTGCACTTGGCACGCCTTGATAGCCACTTGCGCTCATTACACTTGCTCAAACAGTCCTTGGAGTCCTTGAATATCTTGTTACGTGTTTTTTTGCTTACTAATGTTGTAAAATATATATACAATGAATTACGCACCTGATACACATTTGCTGCTACTTACAGAACAGTGCTAATAGATTTCCAACTCAAATGGTCTGCCATTGTCTGTTGACTGATTTTGGTCAAATATATAAGTTTTCGTGGATTGATTGCTTACCTAGGTGGTGGCTGATGTGTATAAGTAGGCAAAGTAATGGGTACATGTTGAGTTTTTTCTTTCAATTGTATTATGGTATTTTATTTTAGTGTATTTACTTTGTAGATTGCAGCGCTGAATTAAACCCGATCTGTTTGCTCAATTAACTTGAGGTCACACCTGTCTGGTGTTGGCAGAGTGCAACAACTGCAGGCTTAGCTGGTGGCTTAGAAAACGATTTTTATATTTGTCAAAATCTAGCATTGACATGTCACTGTTGAAAAGGGTTTTTTACGTAATGGTTTTTTTTTTCTCTAAAACGTGTTATATGTAATTTTAAAAAACAGCGTTGTTTTCTGTAATAAAATGTTACGATGTTTTGGAACAGTCACTTAGAATAATAATATTTGCATCTCTAAAGTGCCTTTCATTGGGTGGTCACACAGCTGTACAGTGAACGGCATGTCAACAACAACTTCACACCATATCAATTAAGTAAAATAATGATTATAAATTAATGAGCAGGCACATGTTTATTCTATAGTCGTTAAATTTGCTTTACTGAATGTTAAATATGAGCTTAATTGATTTTTACAATTTTTATACACTTGTCATAATACTATGTACATAAATTTAAGTGTCTTGAAGTTTAGACATTGAGTGATTAAGGTCACTATTGTTTATTTTTATTTTTCGAAGTCCACAAAGTTGCAAAAGAGGTTCGTTCATACGTTTTACTTTTATCATTTATTTTATATGTTTTAAAAATTATATATAAACAATACATTAGGAATGGTTATCAAACATCAACTACGAATGACAGCAGTATAACTTTATTTTAGTTGTAAGTGCATGGGACATGCATTTGGTCAGAAATTTTAATTTCAAAGAAAATATTTCTAGAATCTTGTAAAGTGACTGATATGGGCACGTGTGAGATTGCAGCTGTTTCTGCTCACACTATTTTGGGATTTGGTGTCAAGTGTCCGACAATCACGTGGTTGTCTGTGGAAAGAGCTGGCTGGTTGTGGGGCTTGTTAGTTTGGACGTTGCGGAGATAGTGCAACTGGGCAGATATGGGCTGCTGTTTCAGTAAAGAGAAACGTCAGGATATTAATGAAACAAAACCACTTTTAGAAAATGAAGGGAAGTACACCACTCATGCAGTCACATCAGGAATCATTAACCCGATGTCGAGCCTGGCTGAGGCCATGGAAGAGGGTGTCAGGTCAAACCTGACTCTCGCCTTGGCCAAGTGGTGCGAGGCTGAGGGAGCAAGCCGTGCTGTGGACCGTGAACTCGACGGAACCAGACGAAGAGCGCTCTACGCGTCGCCATCGACGGGTGAGACCGCAGGCCAGTCCAAGGGGCCCTCCAAGGTTGTTTGTGGTGTGCGTAACGCCAGCCGCAGATGCGTCGATGTCACGCTCGCGTCGTGGCTGAAAGAGACAAGGACGCTGGTGCTGGCACAGCCCCTAGATGTGCTGTGGCCCAAGTTCCAGACAAGCGCCGAAGGCCGCATGCTGGATGGGAAACAGGTAAAGCTGTTCCTCAGCGAGTGGCACTGCCTCTTTGTGCTCCGGGATCGACTGTGGAAGATCATACCTTTGTCATTCGTGGAGAAAAAAAGTAAACAACTCTGTACTAAACAGAAGACCCTCAACAGTGACGAATATAGGTGGTGTTCTCCGAAGTGCGCACACCTTGCCGTCATAGAGCCTCCATGTTGTCCCGTGCTGGCAGATAACGAGGAGGAGTCAGGCGAAACGCACACCAAGCCTACAAAACTACTGGAAACTGACCAGTTCTGCATCAACAGTAAGTTAATTATGGGTGTCTCATCAGAATTATCTGTAGGGCATTGTTGTGATGCAAAAATGTTAAATGGCCTCCATGTGACTGCAGACAAAGGGAAAGTAAATGAATCCCTTGAGTATGTTATTGAACAGGAGAGGCACGTGTCCAATCCTAGGCTAATGACTGGAGACTTTGTTTCACCAGCTGGATATGGGTCATCTCCGCTAATGAGTTGTTCACAACAGTGGTCCATATGTGATGAGACTATTAAAACGAGTGAACCTCATGATTTTCAAGAGTCCGATGCACTCCAGGCAGGCTCTATTGAGATGGCATTATGTAATATTGAAAACACTGGTGCTGTTGTTGATCCTTTACGTAGCTATGAAGTTGTAGTTGAGGAAAATGAAAATTCTGATGTATTTTTAAACGAGGCATCTCAGTTGCACATGCCTTCTGATCTAATGCAAAACTGCAGTAGTGATATGCATTATTCAAAATGTGATATTTTTACACCAGCAACGGAGACAAAATGCCTGGCCCAAGAGGTGGCATGTGAAGAGCAAATAATGGAAGAAAGCTGCATTACGAAACCAATCTATCCGTCGTTTTGTAATAGCTCTGATGGTCAGTATGGGGAATTATCTTTTTTGTACACTGGTAACGGTGTTGCTAATCAAGTTGCCACTGGCACTGATTGCCTGGACTCGAATTTCGGTTGCCAAGAGACGCTACCCACGCACGCATATCCCGGCAGAGAATTTAATAAATGGGCCCCTCCACCTTCGTCCCCGGTTGCCATGGTGCAGCGAGATGAGATGTATGAACGACACGGCATCGCAATTCCAAAACAGAAGGACGTCAGCAGTGACGGTAGCGCGACACACCCAGACGGCAGTCCAGCGGAGCGGGACTGCATCAGCATCACACACCGTGATGTCAAGCCCGTTGCCGAGGTGACGGCGGAACACGTCAGCCATTCATCCTTTTACTGCAATGTGGAAGCGGCGCAGTGGCTCGACAATGCAGGCTGCATGCCGGTGCTCTCGGACGAAAATCCATTACCCGCCGGGGGATTACAGTGTGAAGAAGTCGGTCGAGATGCCTCTCCTGTGGAAGCGGTGGGTGGCGATCAATTGGTGAAAATTACGATTGAAGATCGAAGCTGCAGCGAGGTGGGAAAGCAACAACTGGTGGTCGGCTGTTGTGATTCTTTGCAAGTGAGTACTGACATTGGTGAGAGTGTTTGCAGAATTCCTAGTGCGGCTGCCATGACAGAGTTGCCTTTCTCTCCTGAGAATGATAAACATCACAAGGCTGTGAAAATTTCAGAGAACCTGATAAATGCCAGTGATGGCTCCCTGTTGCATTGTGGTGAGCTGGCATTACAGTTTGTTTGTCAGAAGGACTGTGAACTGCTGTCATCTCGTCGCATATCATTGGTGCTCTGTAGTGAACCTATGCAGCAAGACAAATGCGCCGTCGTTAATTCTGATGCAGTCAATTATTCCAGCAACGGAAAATTACGTGGAGTAATTCATTCTGAAGGAACGATTCAGGAGGTGCCGTCAAACAACATTTTGACATTGGAAAATGCTGAAAATAAATCGTGCAGTCCGGAATTGTCTCACGAGTTGAAAGCAGATCATGAGGCTGCGTGTGTGCGGTCAATGCCAGTGCTTCTGAAGGTTTCTCCTAATCTTACATTAGATTATGATGGACAACAACTAGATTCTGACCACCTGCAAAGTGCTCAAGAATGTTTTCCAGCAAACTTGGATATAGGACAAGAGTGCGGTGTATTCTCATCTGCAACACCTGTAGATAATTTTGAATGGTCAGAGGGTAATACAGGTGTTACATTGGATGAAGAACCACGTGTTGACTGTAAACTGAGGTCAGAACCTGCTGTTGCCAGCTCATGTCCTGAAGAAACAGTAGCCAATGAGTGCGTGGAGCCTGTACAGCATTTACAGGATAATTGCTTACATGGCATTGAACAGCATTCATTAAATGCCAATGTTACATCACAGACAATTAACCTTGTGACGTGCATACCAGTCCTTGCTGAGACACATGTGGATCAATTGGTGGAGCAAAATCAAATTGATAAGTATGCTGCGACGCCATCTTATGAGATATCAGGAATTTCTTCTGTCAAACAGTCTGCTGACTCCCGCAAAGCTGGACAGTCCAGCAGACAGCATTGTGCTGCTTATTGCCATGACTCATTCGGCTGTGAAATTAAAGGTCATGGCTCAGACATTGCTTGCTTTCAGGTGTCGGTGTTCCCAGAAGGTAGCAACACGGTAATTCCTATGCCTACGTTTGACAAACCAACTCGTATTGACAGTGACGACCCACACTTCTCCAACATGTTCAAACTATTTGAAGCAACACCCGTAGGGGAAGCAAACTTCCCAGCAATCATCCAGTCTACACCCGAGGGGCAAGTGATTGTAGAGGTATCAGAAACGGAGTACATTCCTGCAGGTGGGGTGGCTGGCGACTTGACCAACAGTCTTCTTCAAATGTCCCCTATGTTCTACATGGCTGCCGGCTCTCCAATGGGCCAGTCAGAGACCATCACCGTGCCCAGCGGCATGCACGGGCCTCTGGCTTATAGCGGCAGTATTCCGGAATCGGGAATGTGGAGCTGGATGTATTCCAACCTCCCACCTCTTCAAGTTGACTCTGTTAGTATTTCTTCATTTATGCACCTGAATCTATTTTGTGCTTTGTTTCGTACATTGAAATATGTTGTTGCTTTGTATTGTCTTGAGGTTGCTTCGTGTTTGCTTTGCAGCTGTAGATGTTTTGAGAATTTAATCATGCTTTCTTTTTGATCAACTTTCGTTACAAAGCAATGTGTAATGATGGAGCGATCCAGTGGTAGTAATGTGAAAGTTTAGCTGTAATTACATGTGGGTTTCAAGCCTGTTGCTTGTTTTTGCCCGTTGTTGCGTTAAAGTGCTTGTGAAGCAGCTGGAGATGGCTTTTCTTCGAGATTTTAATAATTTATTTCTCAACAACTTACATTATAAAACAATGTGTGTTATATTGAAATGATTAATGGTAGTGATATGTAGCTTTAGCTTGGATTGTGTGTGGGTATCAAGTCATTGCTTGTTGCAGCAAAGTGCTAGCCAAGCATTAGATCTAATGCTCGCTGTCATTGGGTGAGATTACAGTTGTACGCACGGATTATCTTTTATTTCGATGACAACTTGACGGCAAAGTGCTGAATGGACACACGTCCCCCACTGCCTGTGCGCCCCATAAAAGTACAACCGTACTCGCAATACGTGCAGAATTTCCTGACGCTGCTTGCTATATTTACACTGGCGCTACCATGAGAAAGTGGCTTTATTTAGACACTTGCCATGTCTGTGTTTGTAACACTGGCTCCATGGCTGCCCATGTCTACGCCGTTGTCCCCAAGCACAGACTCGGAACTGAGTATATGTATTTGTTTTCTACTCTTTAAAAAGTACTTGGGAGATGGGGCCTCCTTCAGTGTCAGGATAATTAGTTTTAATCGCATCCGAAAGACAAGGGGAGTTGTGTGTTTGGTAGGGGGGAATTCCTTGCCTGCAGTGTAGTTGAGCTTCTGCTTGCTAAGGCCTGTCCATATACAGTGTAGACGTATTTGTCAGGACATGTTATAACACATTCGGCGAATGGTTACTGAATGAACGCAGGTTGAGGGAGCGTCTTGGCACATGAATAGTTAATGATTCTCCTTGCATAAATTACGGAGTCCTTTTTTTCTCTTGTGTGTCCACGTCTGTGGGGGGGGGGGACTGTTACGGTGAGTGGCGTTTGTGTGCTTTACATAAACTTTGAATAGTATTGCTACTTGGATATGATGGCTTTAAGAGTGCCCAACATATACAGTAATTAATGCATTTGTAAACATTTTGCACATTCTGGTGTGCTGTTAAAATGTGCTGCTGTACTCTCTTATACGGGTAGAGGTCTTAAGATGATGTACCGTTTGTGGTAAAGGTTTTGATTTTCATGTGTAGCAATTGCATGCTAATCGTTTGATGGATTGTCTTAGGATGTGTACTGTTTTACGCATTCTTAAGCGACACGTTTTACTTAATTGTACACAGCACTAGTTATATGCAAAAATATGTGGTATAAGCTGATTCCAACATTTCAGGAACAACCTAAATTTTTATGAAAATGAATTGTTATTTTTAAATGTGCTACTTTAAGTACCGTGTAACTGTCGCAACACTCAAAGGAGTCTCACTTTTGCTTGTGAATCGAAAACTATTTGTTTCAAATTTTAAAGGATTTTCTTTTGGAATTTCTAATGAAATGTGATTACAATAGGGTGGCATTGAAAAGTGAAGTGGCTGTGTTTTACAGTACTGCCAAGCTACCCTACTTGAAAAGGTTGTGAAATAGTTGCTCAGACCTTGCAATGTTTTGATCAGTATTAATTTAGTCACCATATTTTTATGTTTTAAGTCTAGTCCCATTAATGACAACCTCTAAGATCTTTGTCAAAGTCTTTATGTATTTCATTTAGTCATTCTTTGTCTAGTTGACTAAAGCAGTCAAACATTTGGTGCTTCCGCAGTTTTAAAAATGTTGGTGCTGATATAGTTTCAGCCAACCATTGAATGCAACCAGTGTTTTTATATGTATACATATATAGCCATGCTCTAATGGGCGCACCGTTGTCTCTAATTATGTTGCTAAATTGCCCTAGTCTGCGTCATCGTTTAGACGAGGTATTGTCATCCCATTATTGTCGGTCATGCTTTGGTTCTTTGGTGGGTAGTCTTTGTCATGCTTGATTATTTTCTTTCACTCCCAGTCATTGGTTACCAAAACATTTTAAGGAACCCCACTAAGTTGATAAATGATTTCGCTAAGAACTGCTCACGATGTGGCAATGCAGCTCACGGTGGAGGGCGCTGTCCTGAACCCGAATGCTGCATCCTGGAAGAGCCCGGCGCCTGGCGCTGACATCTCCCTTGCTCCGGGCAGAGCTGTGAATGGTGACTGGCCTGACCCAGAGTCTCTACCCTACTCTGAAGGCATGCAACGCTTGTAGACATGCACATCAGCACACACATGCTTGCCTGAGTCCCTGCCTTACTTTAATGATATGCACACTTGTACACACATACGTCTGCATACACACTTGCCTGAATCTTTACAGCACTGGATGAATATGTACAGGTACGATTCACTTATACCCTTGTGCATGCTTTACTCGCGTGTGATGGTAACAATGCCACAGCTCAGGTATTGGGTTAACGTGAATATAACAATTACCATTTACCACTCTACTACTAGTTGAATACCTTCCCCTGCCATGTGGGTCGTGGAGGTTATTTTACCTTCACCATGCTGGTAAATGCGGGTTAGTGAAGGCAACGAGCGTAGACCCCGAGAGCAATCTGTATATCTCATTATGTGTGGTGGTTGCCCATCCATCATTTGATGCATGTAACATGAGCTAAGGATGAAATTAAATCAATAAATAGATACATCGTTAATTGCCTACTCCATAAAATACCTTTACACCTCATTGCAAAGAAAATAGTTCCACATTTTGTGATATACTTAAGCAGTAGAATTTGAACACGTTACATTATTGCACGTGTGCATAGCAATAGAGATTGATGGCCGTACATCATGCTGCAGCTATTATCAATTGTTCTTGCCATATAAATGAGTAAAGTGTTGTAATTGCGTGCGTGTCGGTGTAGTTTACACCGGGAGCAACAGGGAAGAGGCTGACGCTACATTTGATGCGTCGACCGAGGCAGAGCCCGTGGTGCCACCCGAGCCCCTGACTCCGACCTCGCCGCTACCCCAAGATGAACACATCCCGGCGACCAAGCCGTATGTCGTGATGGAGAGCGCCAGCGGTGATGGGGAAGCTCCGGAGGCCGAGGATGGGCTTCAGGTCCCTGTGGTCAACGGTGCAGTCAAGGAACTGCCCAGCCTGGGTGGCGAAAACCCCACGTGTGCCCTGGCTGGTATGTGAACCCATGCTAGACCTTCTAAAATAGTCTGGTGCACAGCATTGATCTTAGGGCTTTTTGGAGTCTGACGTGGAAACCACAATTGCTCTTAGCAGCTTCATTGACCCACGTACAAGCTGAATAATGGTGAAAGGATTGCCTGTATGTGAAACCTGCCACACGTATCACTCGGAGGCCTCCCAGAGCCACTGGAGTCCCCTGCAGTCGTGGGTTTTGCTGACTGGTAACACTGGCCCAGCCCGCTCGAGCGCTAAATGGATTTTTAGTGATTGCAGTGAATTGTAAGCATTGCCTTGTTACTGAAAGTACAATCCAAAGGATTTCAGGGTCTATTTCTATCTCTTTCTGAATACTTGACCAGTTGCATAGTAACAGAAGAGGTTGATCATGAATGTTTATACCAATATACCACACGCCTTCATCGTCATTGCCTTTATGTTCACTTTTATTAAAATATTTCATAGACATGTCAATCAAATGACATGTGATCCAAATGGTGCTTAAATGAAGTTTGTCAGGATGTCCTATTTTTTTTTGTAACATGCACCTATATATGCTAGACTGTTTTTGTGCATGCAATTAGAATGATACTAAATGTGTTTGTGTTTTAACTGTCTTTGTGGGTGATGTAGGGCAATCAGAATCCCAAACAATGAAGCCAGAAGAACTGAAGGAAATTTTGAGAAAACAGCTGGAATACTACTTCTCAAGGTGATTCACTGTTTAACATTTCATTCACATATTGTGCAGTGTTGTGTGAACTGCAGTCACGGAGGGGCAGAGCTCTGCCCAGCAAAGCTTGCTGATCGTTGTATCTTTAGAGTATCAGATTTCTGATTTTGTTCCTTCACTAATATGACACTGGCATTAGCGCTTGAAATTTTAATGCCACCAGTACAGTGCAATGGATTTTCATTGTTCCTTCATGCATCTGTTCTCGCAGAGAAAACCTGGCCAACGACATGTACCTGGTGTCCCAGATGGACAGCGATCACTATGTGCCCATCTGGACGATTGCCAACTTCAACCAGGTCAAGAGGCTGACTGCTGACACAGACCTGATCGTGGAGGTGCTCAAGTGTAAGTTTTCTCAATGCTTTTTTCATCGCAAGGTGGGTTGTGGGACTGGCATGGCACTGGTTGTAACCCCATCTGTGTTTTTATTTGTGATTAAAAGGGACCAGTGTTGACATGCTGCTACTCAATAGTGTAGCCTGCTGGAAGATTGGATATAGAAAAGTGGTGTCAAAGCTGGTGATGGCCCAGCTCTCCTCCGCTATTGCCTATTTGATGGTAGAGAATGATTGTTTAATTGATAATTGCCTATCAAATTGTATTGTACTCTAACCAAATTTACATTTTTGACATCTGCTACTGTTTTAAAGGTTGCCTTTTAAATTTTTTATATGGCATTGTCACCACCACACAGTAACTTAAAATTGCTGCTAATGTAAGGCTATTAAATTAGTAATTTTTGTTGAAAGCATATTATTAAAGCTCTAGTTTATATACCAATAATTTATGAAATTATACACCACTCTTTTAATATGGCAGGTTAACTTGTATAGAATTAAAAATGTATAATCTTTGTACAAAGTCGAATATCCTAAGAAAACAAAATTGCAAAAGTCCTGGAAATATGTTTACATAACACTGCTAAGAGCTAAATTTTTGGTAGAAGGGTTTGTGTGGAAATTCTACTAAATTTGCATAGTCAATTTGGTTCCACAATCTTTCATGAAACACTTTGTGCAAAGCGTCTGACATTTTAACAGCAGGGGCAGTACTCCCAAGCACTTTTGGAACAAATAATTCAAAGGCTTTTTTTATCTTCTGGATACAATAATTATTTTTCAGGCTTGTCCTTTAAAATGCTTTGTTTATTTTAATTGAGCAGTCTGCAAATAATATAAAAATGGAGGAAAGCGCAATCTATATTAATTACTTGTGCAGAAGTTTTCAAATATTCACCACTGCTTAGGTCTAGTTATTTCCGATTGAATGGTTGTTGTACTTTATTAATGTTTCTGCTCCACCAAACAGTCGTATTTGACCAGTTGGAGCATGCCAACACTACAAAGTTTCACCTCTTGTCTCATTATCGTTAATTTCATTATCGTTAATTTTATTATCTTTCCAGTTGTAAAATTCTTTTTTACGTGGTGTTTTGTGTGGACTTTTTTCGTGTTGTTTAGCCTCACCACTGGTGCAAGTGGATGAGAAAGGGGAGAAGGTACGACCCAACCACAAACGTTGCATCGTGATCTTGCGAGAGGTCCCAGAGAGCACACCTATAGAGGTAGGTGACCACGCACGCTGATACTTTCTCTGCCACCTGATGTGCTTTAGGTGGAAGAGGCTATTCCAGAGCACCAGCTCATGTTGTGAAAAATTCATGTTGCTTTTACTTAATGGAATGGTTAATAATTCACCTTGCGGTTCACATTTGTCTCTTGGCCATATGTGCGTGTGCACTTATATTATGGTAATTGCTGATCTTTGCTATACATTGTTTTGTAATTTTTATATTAGTATATTTTTGTTTTTTAGCTCGTGTCAAAGGTTTTTTCAAAACCTGAATCAGTATTTTCTTTCTCCTTAGCAAAGTCGTGAAATTCATTAACCTTCGAAACATGTCGTTTCTTTCATGCGATGTTAACGAGGAGCTCATTAGCGTTATTTTATCTCGATGTCAATCAGGAGGTGGAAAGTCTCTTCAAGAGCGAAAACTGCCCCAGGTTTGTGAGCTGCGAGTTTGCTCACAATGACAGTTGGTACGTCACATTTGAATCGGATGCCGATGCACAGCAGGTGAGCGCTCCCGTATGAGCAATGTGCTGTCTCCCCACACAGTGTCACAATGTTTTAATAAGTTGTATTTTGTTATTGCATTACAGTATAGGCCTGTGATGTGGGTGTAGGAAGGCCAGAGTGAATCTACTTTCAGTTTTTCAATTGCAATGTTTCTACGCCTGTATGTCGATTGACATTGCATTCACACAGCAGTACTTCTAATGTTTTATTGTTTCCACTGCAGGCTTACAAATACCTAAGAGAGGAAGCCAAGACATTCTTGGGAAAGCCTATCATGGTATGTAAATACATAAATGTATTCTTCTTACTCGTATTCTGCATGACAATGTGGATTGAATTTTATGATTCGCTCAAAAAAATAAAAGTGTTTAGAACATTGCTTTAAGATCTTCATTGCGTGTGAGTGATATGTGGTGAGATTGCTCTTAAGAGACCTAACCATAAGTCTATTGTCAGTTGTGTGCTGGCCTCAACGTAGAGCGATGGACAAGGCAACTTTAGTTTGATTAATGGCCTTGCTAACGATCGCAATCATCATAAGCGTGTTACATCTAAACTGGCCGTTTAGCAACCTGCAGTGATTAGCATCTACTGTGGTGAATCGTGGTCAATAAAATCCCTCGACTGGCACTGCATGGGAGGCCTTCATCCAGTAGTGGGATTGATAAAGTGCTGTTCTTGGATATTTTATGCATCTTAAATAGTTGTAAACAAATTGCACCGTGATACTTTATTTCACAAAAGCCTAAGAGGGTGGTGTTTTTGTGTTTACGTGTATTTCTGTGTTCACGTGTATTTCTGTGTTCCTTCGTGTGCCTTGTGTGCAGGCACGCATTAAGGCCAAGTCGATGGGAATCACTGCATTCATCCCCAAGAATGGTCAGCCACCGTTGGAAGTGGGAGGCTTCCAACAGCAGTTCCAGCCCGCTGCCGTCTACATGCAGCCCGTGCATTACAGTCCGGCACAGCAGCAACAGCCGCCGTACCCCTTCTACAGCATGCTGTCCCAGCCTTGGTCCTCGTCACTTGGCTACTATGACGGCACGCAGCTCGTAACGGTGGGCTGCCACGTATGGCTCCGCAATCGGCATCCACTTAGCTCGTACACAACACAATGATTATAATGCCCCACAAATGCATGTTCTGAAAATGTTATCACATTTCCTTTTGTTACCAACAATTGTCAATACTTGGTTAATTATTTGGAAACTACCCACTGAAAGAGCAACTGCTGAGAGCAATTCTCAACTACCATTTGTCAAGGTTCGAATTACAATAAGTTTTTGGTTGTGAAAGCATGTATGTTGGATTGTCTTTTTTATCAGTTCATCAGCAAAGAGTGGGCTTTATATCATCAGCCATGATTTGACCACTGCTGGATAAAGGCTACCCCAGACGATCACCATCCCTGCCAGTTTCATATTACAACAATGTATCTTGATTATACACATGAGCTGAACTCATAATTGATTGATAGACAGCCTCTTGGCTATCACTTTCGCCATTAGTTTCACCCATTGGTCCATCATCACTCCCAACTGATGTGTCCGACCAAAGCCTTTCTTAAGAATCATTACAGTGTAATTAACGTTTGTAATTATTATTTTTGTGGCTTGCAAATGTGTTGCCTTGGTCTGCATATTAAAGTTGATATTTCGTTAAAATTTAAAAAAACGTTAATTTATATAATTTTCTTTTATAATTTGAAGAGGCATTGGGCAAGGAAATACTCTCACCAAGGTATGGCCAGAGCCATTAGGGGGCTTCATCGAGCAGTGTATGGAGAGTGATGACAAGTGAGGTTGGAGTGTAGCCGGAAGTGCTCCCAGCTAAATCTGTGTTTCTCATCACAGTTTTCTCTCCGAGTGAGTTAAAGTCATAACTCATTGCTTTTTCTTTTGAGAAAATGGGCCTCTTAAGACCACAAGTCGAGTGTTTGAGTTGACTTGTCTCTGTGCTGTGTCATGCTGACAGGGTACATTTCCAAGCGCTGCCTTTCTGAGCAGCTTCCCTACCACTGGCCACTACAAGCACATGCAAGCGCTGCAGCATCGGCCATACACAGGCAGAAGCAGGTAATGCAGAACCCTCCCCAGCCAAGGCCTTTGAAAGGAGACACGACCAAAAGAGTAATAGCTATTGAAAGTATATCCGAGGCTTTGTGTCCAAGGCTGTCTGACTCAAGTTTGAAGTTATTTTAATGTGAAGAAAAGTGGTAATGGTATGATCAACTGCACTACTAGTGTGGGCACTCATGCCCTCCATTTGTTTCAATGTAATAATGCAGTGATATCACAAGAGTGCTCGGGCAGTTTCCGTGACCGTGATTTTAATGTTTTTTTTCCTCTTGTAGGAAAGTTTCAAACTATTGTTGGATCGCCTGACACAAGGCTTCAGCACATATTTGCAATGTATTTTGGCTTCCATCTTCCTTGAAATTTGAAAGATACTGGCATCCCAAATCGCACACTTTTTCACCCAACCAGGGGAGGAGGAAAGTCTCAAGGACGGAGCCACCATAGTCAGCACGACAAGGTGATCCCCGACCCAATTTCCTTCGTGCCGGTGAACAGCGTGCACCTCGTCGACAGGCCGGCAGCCAACGGTGGCCCGCGAGGAGGAGCCAATGCCGGGCAGCGCCGGCCATTGGGCAGTGCTGTGGGCGGTGGCGCGGGCAGCGGTAGTAGCAGCAGCAGCATCGCCAGTGGTGTGAGTGGCGGGGGCAGCAGCTACAGGCCCCATGCGCCAGAGCAGCTGTTTCTGGGCGGCCGAACGCAGCTGTCGGACGCTTCATACCCGAGGCGAGATGTCGAACTCAACGGTGGAGACCCGGCACTCCTCGCCTCCAGAGGAAGGTTTGTTCTCTTTTTTTGTTCAGTCTCTTTGAAGTTTGATGACGAACACCAGCAGTTTGAACGCCGTAATTTTAATTATATCTAATAGTTATGTCATGAGAATTGCTCTGGGGAGCTCCAACGTGATAGATGAAACTTTGTAAAGGAAATTGGAGGTAATGCTCAATTTTGCTATCCCAAAGAGCAGTAGCTCTTGACAATAATTCTCATACATCGATCTGTGAAAACATCAGTACAGTTGTGTAGTGATTCACAGATTAAAATAGCTTCTTATGTTCCCCTTTAATTATTCACATGTAAAAGGAATAATGTGACATGAGAATCTAAAGCAAATGGTGGCAGTCGTGGTAGTATAGTCGGGTCACTGTGTTAAGTGGTATTTGCATTTGATTACCAATCAGGGATAACGTCAGTACGCAAGTGCTATTTCAGCGTATCCTAGGCCTGCCTTCCACCTACACTGACCAATGAGATGAAGTATGGTCAAACCCCATTACTCAAAAAACATGCGCAATCCTTCATCCACCAGTAATTTGACAAGGAAGCCTTGAAAAATGTGATTGTTGCATTTTTCTGATTGAACAAACTGCCATGCAAAGTCAAACCACTACAGCAACAGCTCAAACTGTGAAATGGAAACGAGAAAGGCATTTTACCAAAATTGTGACCCTCGAATTGTGACTTCATCAGATGGATGGAGTAAGTCATTGCATAACTTTTAGTTAATGACACATATAATTACCATTCAACATTTGTCAAACATATTTCATTTTACATGGCTCTTCTCAATAGGTTACTCGAAACAATGTTTTGTGTCTACAAAACAGTTAATGCCCAATGATGATAACATATTGCTGGAGGGATATCGCCAGGAGGACAGTTTAGCTCAATTTCCATTCTGTACCTTTTCTGTGTTCCTAGACCTCACTGTGTTCCTAGACCTCACTGTGTCTTTTCTGCCTTTAGTCTCTTCTGTATGTCCTTTTCTCTCTTGCTTTCCCTTTGAACTTTGTTGTCTATACTGTCCTGCCTTGTTTCTCCTGTCCTTTCACCATTTTTTCTGGGCTCTTACTGTATCCTCCTGGGTCTGGTCCCAATGACCACAAAGATTATGAGATCTGAGGGCATTGGCTTCATTTTCACCTTAAGGGTTGTGGACACTGCCGTGGTTTGAGCTCCCACCCATCGCTTGTGTATGTGTCCTTGTTGGCTGCGCTGTTTGCGTTCCACACACAGGAAAGGTTTCCGAGGGCGGAGGAGAAGAGACGATGAACGCACTGTGGTACGTGGGCTTCTCTTTACAATACGGTCACCTTGGCATAATAATATCCACAAGGTTAACGCAGACATACTTGGGTATAAATAACAGCAGCTGTAGAAATGAATGACTTTCAGTGCAGTGTGTATTCTATTCGCAGAGGTTGTGCTTGTGGTGTTTTGGTATTTCACTTGGTTACTTGAAATAGAATTTCAATGTGTTTGTGATCATTTTATTTGAAAACTGAAACTTTCAATTATTTTGCAATTACCTTATGAAAAGCATATCAATAGGTTAACCACCAATCACACAGTCGCTAAACGAAGTAGAGTACAGAAGCATCTGCTTTCTAGTCGGGTTAAGCTGTGCAGCTCTTAATGTTTTTCCATGTACGATTGTGGCCACCTTCAAGAGTCAAAGATTCTCTCCCAACACACGACAACAGGAAACGACTACACTTTGAATATGAGCGGCAGTAAAGTGTACAGTGTTTTAATAAAACAAAAACGCTTCGTTTATTTTTTGTGCTTGGAACAGAAATGTCCACAGCCGCCCGTGCCCCTCGTGCCCCCCGAGTCTCCGCGACTCGAGTTAGCCGCCTCCGAGTTCCCCCCGCTGCCCGGGGCGTCGGCCACCGTCCGTGAGGACAGCGTCCCCACGCGGCACGAGAACCGCCTCGCCGACGTGGTACGAGGGATCGGCAAGGTGAGCACTCATGCGGGCCACCACATCCTGCACCTGATGCGCCTGACCCCTTCTGTGTGGTCCATGAGCAGTCATGCGGGCCACCACATCCTGCACCTGATGCGCCTGACCCCTTCTGTGTGGTCCATGAGCAATCATGCGGGCCACCACATCCTGCACCTGATTCGCCTGACCCCTTCTGTGTGGTCCATTCCTTTGTTACCTCCATCCATTGTTTGAAGGATCGGTTTCTGGCAGCCGTTATCTTGGTGAACTCCTTCCAGTTTGTGAAGATTTAGGGCTATTAATAATGAACTAATTAATAACTAATGATTGCATTTCTCGAGTGCTTTTCACGCGAGGGTCACAGGGCGCTATTTAATGATAGTCATGGCTGTTGTTGCAGAGTTGTCATTCTCTTAAATAATAGTTTACGAATAAGAGTAGTCTTTTGCTTCTGGTATATTTGAAGAAGGTGAGTGGATCGGCTTGCCCAATGATGACAGCATATTCTGAGAGGCTTACCGCCAGGTGGACAGCTGGACTCTGCTGTATTTCACTGTCCTGTCCCTATGCTGTCCCTCACCTCAAACTTTACTGCCTTTGCTTTTGCCTTCTTTGTCTCTGCATTGTGCATTTCCTATATCAACCTGCCCTTTTGTATCTGTGCCTCTTGTATTCTGCTCTTCCTTATTTCCTCGCTGTTCCTCGAGTCCAAGCTGCTCCTCCCTGGGACAGGTCCCGATGACCCCAAAGATTATGAGATCTGAGGGCAATGCATTAATATGTGCCAAGGACACCCAAGGAGAAAACCAATGCAGCGTTCTTTTTGAATGAGAGCTTAATGCAAAACATGTTGTTGATAATCAACAAATATGGCATTGGTGCATAATTTTTATACCAATTGCTAAGAGTTTTCAGAGAAAGAAAATATATAGCTAGATTTAGTTATGTGTTTATTATTACAGCAGAAAAATACCGAGTGAGCTTCCAAGCTCTTTACAGGATTCCTGCGACACAGCAAACATGTGGGTTTGCTAAATAAATAAACACACACACAACAAAATTTAACTTGCAAATTAAACAAACAAATATACAACACAACAAAAACCATTTACCCACAGCTTTTTAGGTAATTAACTAAATAAAAATGCAGTTAAACATTACAATGGAGAAAAAAAATGTATAGTTAGCATTTTGCATATTGAGAGGGAACAAATGTAACATTAGCAACATTTTAAACATGAATCACTATTTGCAATCACAGCTAAGCAAATATTCTAATTCTAATTGGGATCTAATGTTTCTCATCGTGTTGTTCAATCTGTTTGTTTGCAAGTGTGTATGACTGAGGCAGAGATGTTGTTTTATTTGACGAGAATAACAAATTGAATTTCATTTGCATTAAAGACCAGTTTAAGGGATAGAAGCTATTTTATTTGCATTAAGGACAAGTTTAAGGGAGAGAAGCTGATTTTGTAGGCTATTGAAGTCACCTTATTACTTGCGAATTACATCTTCTGAGGAATTTTCAGTCACTAACAATGCAGTGTCACCCGTAAAAAATTTTTATATAAGAGTGTATGAGTGAGGTGCCCAAGTCATTGATTAACAAGGAGAACAGTAATGGACCTTGCAGTACACCCTTAGTAAGTTCAGTTTTGTTGGAAATCAGATTATGAACAGAAGCGGCCGGGATGAAATTCATCTGCCCGCCCAGGTTTGCTCGGGTGCCTTATGATGCTGAATGTAATTATCAGCGAAACGTCGTATGTATCTTTTTTGTTAAATATTGTGGGGTCGCTTTTCAACACACCGGTGTGCTGAGATAGTTAAGGAATTTGCGCATTTTCTGTTGACGTGACAACCCCTTACTGATTGGCCGTGTCGGGTTGTGGAGGGTTAAACGACACTATTTTATAATTTTCTACGTGACCTGACTCAAAAATAAATTTCATCGATAATATTGGTCACGAAAGCCTTCGAATTAAAGAAATGGTCTGGTTACGTAGAGAGGTAACTCTTGAACCAGTCAACCACATGTCTTGACAAATGGTGACTTAAGAGTCCATTTAAAGAATATTATGGTCTACCATGGTATCAAAGGCTTTTGAGTGGAATAGAATGGTACTGAACTGGTTCTTTTCTAAATCGGTAAAAACAAAATTTAGGGAGTCTAGTACCGTTGAGGTTGTACAATATTTTTTTACGAAAGCCTGATTGTTTAGGATGTAACAATTTAGTAAGTGAAATAAAATTGGAAATCTGGCTTTAACGATTTTTTTCAAATATTTTAACTACAGGAGATCGTATAGAAATTGGTCTGTAATTATTTGGATCGTCTTTCGACTCAAATGTGGTTTTCCATTCAGCACGGACTGTGGATTCTTGATTAGATAAGTTGAAAATATGGGTTAGAGGTCTGTAAATTTTATCCGCCACTGCAGCTAAAGCAAATGATAAGGTTGTTGGCTCCAGTCGAGAGAGTAGTTTTAAAGTAAACTGACTCAAGACATCCAGACATGTGATTGGCTCAAAATTTAATTCCGTAAGCATTGTTGCAGACAGCAATACATTTTGTTACGATTTGACTTTCACGTCAACTAAAAGTCAAATCGTAACAATAAATTATAGGACATAAAGTAAGTGAAAAAAAATCTTCAGCAAGGAAGGAATACATTTTCCCAAGCAGGCGCAAGTCGGCAGAGAGCCATCATCCCAGTACTGCAACATTGAGCCGTTATCAGCAGTCCTAGCCAGAGGGCCTGAAAGCTTTATGACACAAGTGAGTCTTGAGACGAAATTTGAAGATGCCCAGGGACTCAGCTAACCGAATCTCCAATGGAAGGGCATTCCGGAGTCTGGGAGCAGCGCGCGAGAAGGCTGTCACCCATCGAATGGAGGTTACATCTGGGTACATTCAGCATGCCCGTATTGGAGGATCGGAGTGGTCGGGTGGAGGAGGGTGCCTGGAGTAGGTCACGGATGTATGTCGGAGCAGCGCCAGTGAGAGCCTTGTAGGTGAGAAGGAGAATCTTGAATTCAAGCCTGTATTCAACCGGTAACCAGTGGAGAAACATCAGTACTGGGGATATATCATCGTGGATTGGTGTACAAGTAAGGACTCTAGCAGCCGCATTCAGCACACATTGGAGGTAATAAGGAAGGCAGAGGTGCCAGGGAGCAGTAAATTGCAGTAATCGGTTCGTGAGGAAATGAAGATGTGTATTATCTTCTCAGCATCAGCGGGTAACAGGATGTTGCGCAGTCTGGCTATATTTCTGAAATGGAAATAGGCTACCTTTGTTACCTTGTTGATGTGTGTCTCGAAGCTGAGTGAGGAATTAAGAATCACACATAGACTCTGGATTGCCTTAGCAACGTCAATGGTCTGGTCGTCAAGCATCATTTGGATAGGTTCAGCCTTGGATAATTGATGCGGGCTTCCAACGAGCAAAACTTGTGCTTTGTCGCCATTTAGTTTTAGAAAATTTGAATAGAGCCAGGCCTTCACAGTTGACAGTGAGGACTTATGTCGTTGTTGTTGACTTGCCGTTCTCTCCGCAGCTATGTGCAGCGCTTTGTGACCCTCGGGTGAAAAGCGCTCTGATAATACATTTATTATTGTGGGTTGGTTCAAGGGCCATACATGTAAACATTTAGAATTTTAACCACGTTGTAAATAGCAATGGCAGCATGAATGCAGTGGTAACCTGGCACAACAATAGCATATTTGTCTTATTGCAGGTAATTGTTTTACTACAGCTGGCTGCCCTAGTCTAATGCAAATGTATTACCTGTAATAATGTGCTCTCTGGCTTCATAGTGGACATTAAGTATCCTGTGCTCTAGGGTGAAGAGTAAGCCATTGTGTGCCAGCGTCATGGTCCATATTTGCAACATTTCTTAATTGTGATTCCACTTAGCAACGTTGCTCCCTTACTGTAAAACTACTACAGCCTCGTGAAACATTTTGCTTCCACAGTGGCCTTGCACTACGTAAATGCTGTGAATACTAATTGTCCTCCGTTATTCTAAATAACGCGATCCCATGATGTTGCGTAGATATTTATTTTATACATGCGTGGATATATATCCAAAATAGATTTGTGTGGTGACTGTTACATGTTCGATATTTTTATTTCATGCCAGGTGTTGGGTTCGTTTCCAAAAATCTGTTTACAAAAAATTGTTGGCTGGGTTTTTAACAACTGCCTTGCGCAGAATAGCAAAGGGAGTCGGCTAATAATAGATGTCCTTGTACACGTTTATATGTACGCATCCGTTTTTCTCCAGTGCTTTGTCGAAAAAAGACACAGGCGAGAAATTTCTAAAAAGACTGATATTTTTGTTATGCAGGCCTCGCAAACTGGGAGTTCAAATGGCAGCACAGCAGTGCCCGCCAGTGCACTGAACAAGAGCAAGCCCATTCCTCTGCCTGTGTCTAGCTCTGAGCCCACAAACCCGTGCCCAACGCCTCAAGCCACTGTCAGCAGGTGAGCCACAGCCTCACACACTCTTGTGGTGCATGGTTTTCAGTTCTTAGCTTCTAGCTCTATTCTATGTTTTAAAATCCAAATTTGAACGTTTACTCGTGCATTACTTAATTGGGAAGTCACATAGTAACGTCTTCCTCTATCGGGAAGCAAAGCCCCACTTGCTGGTGGTGTTGCGTTTACTTGCACAGCTGCCAACATGGGTTGCCTGCCACAGGGCACCTTGAGATATGTGCTGCATGAGAGGCGTGGTGTGCATATTAAGTGAGAGTGATTAAACTGAGCAGTTATCGTTGTAGCTGTTCATCCACAGTAGTTCTTACTTTCTTCAGTGGTTAATTTTTATTTATTCGACTAGTTTGCCTTTTCACATTATGTATGTATTACATGTTAACAGGAAAAGAATGAGTTGGTGGGACAATGTCAGTCTTTGTCCAGTGTTATCCAAGAGATTTGTGAAAATCCCAGAAGTTGAAAAGTGTCTGTCATTGACATCAAGCCCCAAACTATAGATATTTGATAGACTATAATACCCACTACAGTAAGACATACGAACTTTAGTTTGGCATCCACTGTCCCATTTATTCATTGGCATCTCTGACGGTGTTCGGTGCGCATGGGTGTAGCACCACGGAGGCGGCAGACACGTGTGCCGATGAGCCAAGCGAAAGCCAAGCCCCGGCTCCCACCGTCGCACCTGGACCCCCCGAGGTCCCCGCCATGGTAAGAATCAAAGTCCCTGCCAGCCTCTCTTGTTGTCTGTTATCCTGGCCAGGGCCTCTCCTCTACCGTTAATGCACCATTATCCATGGGTGCAATGTCTGGTTGTGCATTAACACTGCTTGCGCTTAAATATAACGTCATTGCTGGCACACACGCAGGTTAAATGGATAGCTTTTGCTCACTTGTTGATGGTTAGGGGGGGGGGCACAGTGACGCAGTAAGTTTTTCTGCCGCCGCAAAGCAAGAAGCTCATGGGCTCGAGTCTCGGCCCGGGTGCCTCTCTGTGTAGCGTTTGCATGTTGTCCCCTTGTTCACATGGCTTTTCATCGAGTACTCCGGTTTCCTCCCACAGTCTGAAGACATGCTGCTTAGGTTAATTGTCCTGACTAAATTGCCCCCCCCGTGCCCTGACATATATTATGACTTGCTTATCTCTCCCCGTTGTACAACTGTTAAAAAGAGCTACATGGCTCAATTGTTCCTTCCAGCTTAAATATAACATGTGATTGACATTATCTCCGTTCCCATGTAACTGCAAACATGAGCAAGAAAACCGATTTGAGGCTCAATACAAACGTATTACTACTACTAATAATAATTTCAGTTCTCAAGCGATTTTCACCCGAGCATCACAAAGCGCTGTACAGAGCTGTGGAGAGAACAGCAACCTAGCAACAACGATATATGAATGGCACATCAACAATAATGACGTTTTATTCACAACATGACACATTGTCTCTCCACATCCCGTTCTATACAAGAACGCCAGATATTTAAGACTTGACTCTCTTCTATTTAAACTATGGGTACTATTGCCACTATACATTTGTACAAAACAAACAAAAGGTTTAACCATTTCTGGCTTGTTCCTCTTGTAGTACTGCATGAGGTAATGTATCAAAGGAAGCAGTTACGTTGAGATGCAATCGAAAGTCGCCTAGTTAACATTAACAGCAAGAGAACTTTATCCAGAAAGATACGTGTGCAGTGATACATACCAGACATTAGTTGGGTGAAAAGGGTGGGGGTTAACACTCAGGATTGGGAGCGGCGAGGGGAGTTTATTAGATGGGGGTGGACATGTGGGGGGGAAGGGGGAGATTGTTGTCACGAAGAATTTTTAGGGGAGGTGTGAGCTGAGTGGAAAACTCGATAGCAAAGCAGAATACCAAAATATACCAAACGTTCGCGTTAATTCTTTGTTTTGTGAACGAAAAGGCAAGTCGTTGGTTCATACCTCTCCTTTGTGTGTGTTTACGCATGTACTTTAATAAACAGACGCACGTGTTCAAGCTAAACTAATGGTCTGCTGAACTCCCAATCAACAGGAACCAAAGAAGCTTAGCTACGCCCAGATCTGCCAGCGGCCCCCGATGCCTCCGACAGCCCAGCCTCTGGCTAACGGCTCTGTGGCAGCCGGGACAGCTGGGGACATGAGCGACGCAGACAGAGACGCAGCAGATGACTCTCGGGAGCCGGAGGTGGTCAGTAAGCCCGTCGAAGGAGCTCCGAGGGATCAGCGCAAACAGTTCGGCAGCTCCACTCACACGCATGCAGCTGCCCGAAAGCCGCTTGGGGTTCAGAATGGTATGGGCCGGCCTCAGGCAGCAGTGGTGGCCAAAGAAATACAATGACCAACGACGGCAGCTCAAACAACATGGAATTCAGAAGCCTGTATCGGGCTGGCATCTTTTATTTTGTTTTTAAAATTAATGAATATTTAGCGTTTTCTTTTTTCATTTTCTTAGGTGATTTTAATCCATATAGGATTGCCAAAATCTTAAGCTACTGTCCTTGGCAGTGGGAGAAGGAGGAAAAAAAAACAGGGACTGAAAAACAGCATCCAGGAGTCGTTGATAGTGAGGCCCTGTCATGTGCAACATGATAGTACCATTTAACGACCAGCGTCGTGGACTTGCTGGAGAAACGGCATCCTGGTCAGAGAGAACAGGATACCAGGACTGACTGGAGAGAGAGGCTGGACTGCTGCGTCACTGTTGCAGGCATCTCATGAAGGCAGACCAAGTGCACTAATTCCCTTCTTCGTAAAAACAGACGGGCACTGGCACAGCAGCAGTGATTGACTGACCTTGCAGCGTCTCCATATCCACTCAACGTTTTTGATGTACATAGGACACTGGAAATAAGCTTGAGCGTTGACATACTCAGAAGCAGAGTTAATATGATGAAGGTTGGGGTTTGACCGGTAAAATGCTCATGTTGTAAAATGCAAGAACAAAAAGTAAAAATGTTTAAAACGTAATATAAAAAATGACTTGTTTTAAAGCTAGTAGCAAGTCCAGGGTATTGAAAATTGCTTATGATTTTTTGTGTAGTGGCCTGTGTTCTTTGTTAAACTGCACTGCCTCAGGTTGCAGAGCTAAGCGTGAGACTGTGGTAAGACCTGTAATGCAATGTAACATTTACAACTTACACGTGTACATAGACTGAGCCAATGTTTTTTTGGGGTAATTCTAACCGATATTGCTCATAAATACATGTTTGCTCTCGGGTGTTTAAAAAGGATCTGATATTTGTTGTCACTATTATGTTTATGCTTCCCGTATTGTGGAATGCTATCATGCTTGGAGGTAATTGCGTGGGATGTGTTTAATTGGAAGTGGGTTATCTTGGATAAATGGGGCTTTAAAAAAATATTTCCTTTGAAATGTGTTGCAGTGTTGTTCAAAGGAAGAAGCCACTGTGTTGTCAAGTGGAAAATAGTTCCCCAGTAGGAAGATTGGTGTTTATAGCTGTGCCAGCATCTCATCTCATCTCATTGTCAGAAACCGCTTAGTCCTGTACAGGGTCACGGTGATCCTGAGCCTATCCCGGCAGACACAGGGCGCATAGCAGGGATATACCCACGATGGGACGCCAGTCCATTACCAGTCACTGAGGGAAATTTAGTCTGCAAGCCAATTAACCTATGCAGCAGCATGTTTTTTGGCCTGTGAGAGGAAACTGGAGTGCTCGGCGATAACCCACGCGGACACGGGAAGAACATGCAAACTCCACACAGAAAGGCACTCGAGCTGAGATTCGAACCCGGGTCCTTCTTGCTGTGAGGTGACAGCGCGACCCACTGGGCCACCGTACCACCCTGTGCCAGCATACGTTTTCTTTTTAATAATGACTGGCAAATAAGGCAGAGTTCTGCATCTTTGCAGCAAATGTCAACCTTGTTCTTGATAATTTGGGGTGTGCTGTGTTCTTCCGCCGCTTGTATAATATATTTAACAATAACACAACTATACTCGGCTTGGCAGATACGACAACCGAAATGTCATAACTACCTTAATGCTTGCTAGCCAGCAAGCATTGTAAGTTAAATAATTTTGGATGTAGTAATGGGGGTGGGGGGGGTGGCAGGAAGAGAGGTGTGAACTATTATTTAAGGTGGAATTTCTTCTGATATCTGAAGTTAACTGATTAATGAACTGTAAACTAATGACTTTGAAGAAATGAATTTCCATGTTTTGCCTAAGCAGTCATTTAGTAAGTAGCATGATTTTAAATGTTACATTATCATACATTTATTTATATTAATTTTTGTTGAGGGTTTTCAAGGCATCGCTATATCGATGCTTGGCAAATGCACACAGAAACATACAGCGTTATACCTCGGTAAGGATGTTTTAAAAATGTCATTTGCATAGAGCTTTCAATATTCATCAACCCGCACAGCAGCACAAACGAATACTAATATACACTTCGATAAAGTTGCATCTTAAAGGTCTTTGTGAAATAATGACGTGTCTAACCTTATGGGTTTACCAGAGTCAAACTACCACAAGTAAATAAGACAATTTTGACACGGTTCTATACAGACTTTATACATGCAGCAGTATCCTTCTTTCTGGACTGAACATTTTTTAGGCCCAAAGCACTGCCTGCCTGTATCAATGAATAGTGGCCAGCAAAGTTAGATCCTGGGATTAATTAAAAATCCCGTTGTAGACCCTGCCCTCGCTTTCATTGCAACTGGGCGTTTACGAATCATCTCCGTACATTACCGCGTTTGGTCGTGCTGTTGTATAGCACAAACCGCTCCTTTACAATCACCCTTTGTGGGTCAAGATCCCGTTGTGTGGAGATATTTTCCTGACTGCCAGGAGAGGGCACTGTTGCTGCTTTGTCTTTATAACGATGAAATCCAATTCAATATTTTGGCTACGAATGGTTCCGTTAAGAGCTGTTGCTCTAAGCGTGTGGGGTGCACGTTCCTTAATGGACAGTTCTCACCTATTTTTTTCTCTTCAGGAATTTCAGTTTCCTTGCGTAGGTAATCAGTTGGATTATTTTCCCAAACCGATCTTGCCAAAGATTCTTGGCTCGTTGAAATTGTTCTGACCGAAACACCGTTTACAGGGATAGCCTGTCGTTTAACTTCCTTATCGTCTGATTGGTTCAGAATTAATGGGGAGTGTTCTGACCCCCTTACGTGCCCGTCTGGTGATGGACACTTCCCCAATTAATGTCGTTGCACTGAAATGCATTCGCTTCTACAATGGGCACATCCTGTTGTACCTACAGTCACCAATTTCTACAGCAATCCCCACTGGCCTAACGCGTTCAGATATAACCATGTTGGCAGCTCGTTGTCACAGACGGTGCTTCCACAGAGAGGTTAGTCGCCGAAATTGTTTCGTGTGTGGCTGACAAGCTCTGGCCGTGGCCGTTTCGTAGTCACATTAGCTTGCGTGTGTTCTGCCAAGGTGGAGGGGAGGGAATCGTTAAACGTTGCTTACATATGTATGTCGCGCAGGTGCGGTTGTACGCGTGTAATACAGCCACGCGTTTAGGGCAAATTGCTGTGAGCGTTTTTTCAATGTGATGTTGAACATGAGCTGGTGATTTTAAAGAAAAAAATATTTACACCGTATATATAAATACCTTATCCCAATTTCAGCTGTGTTTTACATAGCGACGTTTGGGGCCCTGTAGAATATATAGCCGTTTTGATTGCGTTAAGGCAGTGCAGTGATTATGCTTTTTCGTTTTTTAATCGGTCGTGCGTTCGTTTTATCTGCCAGAATGGCAATTGAGTTGTACATTTTACATTGATTGTATGGGGGGGGATGGGGAGGTTGGGAAGGAGGTAGGGGATGGGTTGTGTTTTTTTGTCCTTCTGGTTTAATTTCAATTAATTTTTTGCCAATTGTTTGGCGACGCCAATGAAACATCAGGTTGATCTTTTTTGTCCTCTTGTTCAGAGCCGATGAACGGATAAGCATTGCTTGCAAACAAAGACTTGAATATGTACAGTATAGATATATTTACACGGTGATCGTTTTTGTTTCCCTGCCTTAACTTTTGTACGTTGTGTACCCGCACACAAAGCCATCGGACAGGCGGTTTAACCTCTGCATGTACACAAACGCGAGGCGGTCAGAAGGCTTTCACAAGAAGGGATGTATTGTCTACCTTATTTCTTCTGGGCGTGCTTATTCTTTCATCTCTAGATACTAATCGTATAATTCTGCAACAGCAGTCCTTTTTACGACCCCGTTTCGATCCAGTTGAGAAAGCGTCCTCCTCTTTTTAAGGAAGACTTGCTTGGGTGCGTAACGACGCATCAGTTCATAAATTGAGGCTCACTACACCTATCGAATCGCGAGTTTGAGAATGGATTCGTGTGTGACATACAGTGGCGCTGCGACTTTGCCGAGTGATAGCACATTTGCCACTTATTGCAAAGGTTTCCCATTCATCAGTCCGCCCTAGTTATCACTGCGGGTGTTTGTATATTCACGCCGTCTGCTTTTACAGTGGATGTTAACTAGCCGGCGTTGTCGTTCGGAACGAGTACGGCAATGTGCTGCAAACAATTCGTTTCCTCGCGACTGGCAAACTGGAACGGTGCCGAGTTACCCTGTCCCACACAGACAGCTGCCAATAGGCTGCTCCTCATAACGTTTTGAGTTGAGATTGACGTGGGCTCTTTCCGTTGCCGAGGCATTTAAACCGCCTTGTAAATACAAATATGATTATTAATGTTAGACTTAGGGCCAAACGTATACAACCAAGGAAAAAAAATAGAAACAAGATGGTAAACGTGGCAATTGATGGCTGAATTAAATTTCGACGCCGAATCATGGCAGTTCATTGATTGGAGAAGTGAACCGTTGCACGCGTATTTGCTCTCTGGGGAAGACACGTGTGCTTCCTTGCAATTGCATAGTTCTCAACTTAAAAGCAACCAATTGCAAGGTACATATTACGATCCTTTTTTTTACATTAATATCTCATTGCAAAATCTTTGTGATGGCTCCTAGCCTGTGTATAATGGATTTGGGTTCATGGGCGTGTGATAAAGGGCCACCCAATCGGACGCGAGTGTTCAGTAGGGGTATATAAACCAACGATGGTCAGTGGCGAAGCTTATATTTTTGTTCGGTCACGGAATGCGTTTGGTTTGTTTACAAAACTCGTGGCAATCCGGGCGGAAACTCGCGTCCGGGTTGGTTTTGCACTCCCCTTCATTCGTCCTTACATGTGTTCCTCTCGCGAGTGGCATGGTAGCGATGCACACAGGACACATACACGCACATACTGTAATATCACGCCTGGTCAGTGTAACTTCATGCATGACGCTGTAAAGGTGTGGCTGTATGTGGTGTTGTAGGGGTGGGGGGTGGAACACACGCTGAATGCGCAGCGTTCGAGGCGCCTTGAGATGGAAAGGGTGACCTCCGTCCTAGAAGACTAGCCGTTCCTCTTGATGTGCGTCGGCAACCCGTTGATGATTTTGGTTTGCTGAGAGTGAATAAGTATCGCATACAACGGCTAACAAGGAAAGGTCCCCTTTCTGTTCGTGTTTTATCATTGCATTATAAGAGGTTTCTCCGGCATGCTGTTTTCCTCCCACACCCAGGTGTCGAAAAACGAATTTGCCAAGCAGGACCATCCAGAAATTTAGTTTTGGTGATTTTGATAATTCGGTGTGAAGATTGTTCATTAAATCATTCGATTTTTCCAAATGTTACAATGTTAAGGCTAATTTTGAAAATGTGTGTAGAGATAGAAATATGTAGCACAAAATACCCAGGTATTACACAACCGTTATGTACACCAAAAGGATGAAAGCCCTACCCAAATATTTGCTTGAAATTGACATGCAATTCAGTAGTCATAGATGCCAGGCCATTCAACAAGTCGGCCTGTGAAGAAATGGTTTCAAGATCTACAGGGCTGTCTGTAAGGTTTGGAGTATAACATGAGCAGTAGCTGCCATGCTGAAGTCCGTGCATTCCTCACATCTTCGAATAATTACCGAACACAATTTTCATCGGAAAACCCATCCTGTGTTTATATTTAAAATGGCAAGCACGCTCATAGCCACAAAGTCAACTTAGTCAATGTCAGCATTTAGCCTGCAGTTGTGTGCGTGGCTGTATATTCGCATTGTGGTTCGCCATGTATTTTGGCATTGCGCACGTACATGCTGTGTACACGTGAATATTTCGGCGTGGCTCTCTTCTGTGCAGGAGGTGTGGGCTCATCAGTAGTTGAATTATTGGTAAATAATGAATCCGGTTGCTGCGATATCGCGATACTGCGTTATATTGCTTGATGTAAGATCCGCGATAATCGTATAGTTTTTCAAAATATTGTGAGATAGTTGGTTATGTATTGTTCCTTAAGTATACATGTAATGTATTTGTAAAATCTTTTATGATTTTGCAAACCTTTAGTTTCACAATGATAAGCAAAGTTAAACAAAGCCTCTTACACATTTAAACGGAAGTTTTGTAAAGATGTTCTGGCGTAATTGACCATGTCAATTCCACGACGTCACTTTCCAGCAAGGTGTTTGCGATTATTAGTATTAAGATGATTTTACAGTGACTGGAATACTTTGGCAGTTGAATTATATTTTATGCATTCTTCATTCACATTTGAAGTGCATCTCAGGATATGAACAATTATAAAATTAAAGATCATTTAAAAAAATTTGCAATAACTCTCGTGAAATTTCTTTAAATTTAATATCGTATTGTGGAAAATGGTATTCGCGGCAGCCCTAGCAATACATGTCTTAGCATGGAGGTCAAAATGCACTCATCTCTTGCATAGAAGGGCACCAGCTTGATCCGCAGTACTTCCAAAAATAAGTTAATATTTAACCACACTGGGTGTTTGCATAAAGAACGGCTCACTTGCATATTTGGTTTTCTGATGAAAATTTGTCAAATCTGGTGTTTTTAATCCGATTCAGCTGTGCATTTGTGGAGAATGCTTATCGTGCCTGTACAATGTGTAAATAGCAACAACAAAAACAACAATAATAAATAGACAACTAGAGACAAAATAATTGCGTTTGTTTTTATTTCTGTTATTCATTTCAACAGTGGGAGCTGTCCGCCACGTTCTGAGTTCGTGCGGCATGTTTTTGAGCCGGATGTCCGACGTTTTGCTGCGCGTGCTGGTAGCTTCAACTGGGGGAGCTGAACGATGCAACCGCTGATGACTTTACGAAATCTGTTGGTTGAAAAAAATATCTCCTGCAAAACAAGGAAAATGTCCAATGATTTGTATTTGTTTAAAATTAATGTAAGGAAAGATTTCACAATAGTTGTTTTATCCATCCGACCATGCGTCTCTGTTGCTAATTGTTTTTTACAAATTAGGTCATAGCCGCCAATACTTTACATGCTCGAATTGCATTGAGAAACCCTGCCCACTAGACAAAAGCCACACACACTGCCACTATCCCCACTGTAGACAAAAGCCCACCCCAGATTTGCAGCGGCAGAATCCGCAAGTGATATGGCAAAAATATCCCTAAGCCTGTTTTATATATCAGTCTTTCATAAGTTACTCTTTGCTTTCACGTGTAATTTCGATCCAGCATTTCAACCCATTATTATGCACGTATATTTAAAGAGGTTGGCAGCAGTACACAGGGTTATGTGTCTGTGCCCCGTAATTATATTTAACAACCACATTAGCCTGATAATAAATTACGCGATTGTGTGAAAATCTGTGTTTTTTTTTAAATAACACTGCCACGTTTCTCATCTGCTAATGTGTTGCGCAAACACGTGGAGCTAATTGTCATTTTATTATAACAGGCGTAGCCATGCTTTTACTGATATTCTAATGGCGTATTGCTATGTGCTCCAACGTTGCTTGTTCGGCTCAAGCAGTGTATCAGACTTCATAGGTGCACGCTAACGACACTTGGCCCTAGTTGTCTATTTTTAAGGCTGTACGGAGGATATTTGTCTTCGTCTAGGTCTTTTCATCGTAAAAAAATACATGTTCGTGTCCCTACTGCCAACTAAGGCAATTTGCCAACACAATGTGCTGTGGCTGTTTTGTCAACATTTCAATATGACCCATACTTTTAAACCCAGTTCCTGCATCCG
Source organism: Mordacia mordax (assembly GCA_036362905.1). NCBI lineage: Eukaryota > Metazoa > Chordata > Hyperoartia > Petromyzontiformes > Petromyzontidae > Mordacia > Mordacia mordax. The sequence continues at coordinate 5,176,613 of JAZEWT010000020.1, read as the reverse complement.
CTTCTCGGAGAGGCACTCGTATACCTCGAATTGCACCTAAAACGGGCAATGAAATTGTTCAACGTAAGTACCACCGAATAAATGAGCACTCGACAAGTGGCGCAATCATTGTCGCACGCTTTGCGGCATGGTCATCGATCATCGTGATTCGCAGGCAATTACGGACGTTTGTCAACAGGGCACGGCCGTCTGCCTGTCTGGCGCGAGTCGCACGCACTGACAACGGGCCGACAATATCTCCGTGTCGAGCAGTGGAGTGTAATGATGTAGGTTGGTTAGTGGAGTGTAGATTTAAATGTTAGAACCTTGGGAAGGGTTAACTCGGTCCATCCAATGTAAGATGATCATTGCCCGTTGACCCGTTGGTTTAGTGGAAAAACGGTGATTTGCATATTGAAGACCAACTTGACTCCAGTACTAATGGAATGCCATTGGAAAGTTAAGAACGATTGATGCACGATAGAGAATGGGGACACCGGTCACCAGATGTTCTTTCGTTGAAACTTCATTTGATGATTGCTTCGAAAAGCTGCTCTCTCGGGACAGCCGCGTCGTTCGCTTCCTCTCATCAAATGAAACTTCATTTGATAAGCTTTGGGCACTTGGGATGTTAAACAATGCATGCTTCACCACCCTCCTGTGCTACTGATATTTGATCGGCTAATGATTCCATGTGCAGTTTCCATTAATGAGGGACATCTTTCCGCTAATCAGAGTGTTGGCGTGTGGACAGAAAGCGGAGGAAAAAGATACCTGTAGCTCCACACATGTATTGAAGACTTTGTCATTATACTCTCACGGTCAGCCAGATGAAATCAAGAGCGCATTGGCCACACACTGCACATTAACAGTGTTCATTTGTTTTAACGAAAAGAACGCATATGTGCGTCACACGATACGCCTAAGGAAAACAGATGAAGCGTATTGCGGCATGCGGCACAGTGATGTCCACGTGAAGTTCCCTAACAATGCATAAGGCCGATTCAGTCGATAATGAGCGCCGCATGCTGCGGTTGTCTCCGGGACCTTGTGCTTGTCAAGTCTCCTGGATTTCAAGAGTTATTTTAAAGCTCTTAGCAATCACAAGTACCTGTGATGAACTTATTCTCTGCTACAAGATGCTTTTGCAGGGGGCAGCACACAGTGTTCTTTGTAAAATTGCCCTCGCAACACACCCACGCATCTCATTAGAACATCTGCCTGGTTATTTTCTCCGAGTAGGTATATGACGAACACGAATCCTGATATGGAAAACGTTTCTTTAATTATGCCACTTCTTGTGGGGGGGAGGTTTCACTGCAACTGTTCATCTTGAGGTGGACATATCTCACGCCTCTTTGTCCATTTGTATTCTATGATAACATCACCTGCAATGTGCGCAATGTCATAGCTCGAGAGATCAGCAAGGTTGAGCCTGGATGTGTTTGCATAACAACCGTGCATATCAGGTGATATAGACTGCGCGGATACGTGGCGAGCAACAGGACGCACATTACAGTCAAAAACCCTCACAACCTGCACGTGATGGAGAGGCTCTGATGCAACAGTGGATTCACCAGGGCTCTACATCTCATCTCATTGTCCGACACCGCTTAGTCCTGTACATGGTCGCGGTGAGCCGGAGCCTATCCCGGCAGACACAGGACGCAAGGCAGGCATATACCCACGATGGAACGCCAGTCCATCACCGGGAACTGCGGGCAATTTTGTCTGCAAGCCAATTAGCCTATGCAGGAGCATGTTTTTGGAACTTTGGGAGGAAACCGGAGTGCCCGGCGAAAACCCACGAGGACACGGGGAGAACATGCAAACTCCACACAGGCACCCGAGCCGAGATTCGAACCTGGAAACTTCTTGCTGTGAGGTGACAGTGCTTCCCACTTGGCCACCGTGCCGCCCACTGTGCCACCTCGCCGCCTAAATATTGCCACTGAACATCTTGCCCCGTTCCCTCTAAGGTTGGCTTTCCACTAATAATAATGTTAATCGGGGTACACAGCTGGTGATTGACGCTTGGTCACTGCTAGCTCATCTGACTGACATTGCTGAAGACAGAGGCAGTGCTGTACAATCCACTTATAATGCAATGTGGGAACGCCTGAGGATGTCGCAAACGTGGGAGGCGAAACGTCGCGAAGGATAGAGCACTCGACACGGCTATCCTGAAAGAACAACTTTGGAAACCAATACGCGTGCATTGAGCCATGATAACGAAACATCAGTACAATGTGGGATTTGTATATTATCCAAATGTGACCAGATCTTACGCCACTATACATTAACAGTGGGCATATGTATGTTGTAGACGTACACTACAGTGATAGGCGGCCGGAAAGAGGATTGTTTTGAGACCGAACTTGAACAGGGAGTCGACAGTACGGATGCATGGTAAGAGAGTTAAAGATTGTCTCGGCAGAGGAGAAAGAGGAGCCTCATACGGTACTAAGGTTGACTGGAGCTTCGACAGAATCCCGGTTGCTCGAGCGGCGAGTGCGTTGAGGAGATTAGCGTGAGGGGTAAGCGAGTGCGTGGAGGGGAGTCGAGCGAGATGAGAGGGAAGAGGTCGGCAGTGGTGTGTCTATGGAGGATCTTGAAGACTGTGAACGATCTTGAAATTGATGAGGTTTTGGATTTGTAGCCTCCAAGTGATGTGGTCTCGTTTACAGGTAAGAGTGAGTGGTAGTTGCATTTTAGATCATTTGGAGATGAAGGATTTGAGAACGAGGGAAGTGGGCAACACCTTGGCTGCCCGTAAGCACCGTGTAAACTGTTTGCTTATACACCGGAATTGCTGTGAAGTTCTGCTCCAGTATAATCGAAGGTGACGCTATTAGACCTGTCACTCGGGTATTCATTTGGATTTTTTTTCACATATAGGAACCCGCCAATTGTGGTGTGGAATAGGAAATGTTTTCCCAGATTTGTCCTTTAACACGGGTTTCAGGCTAGCCGTGTTGGTCGATGGAGTTTTCTCTTTCGGTTGAGAGAGAATGAATGCTCGACACGGCTTAATAACAATTCATTTTTTAGAAATCACCGGCTAATTTTCCCGATGAAAGAAACATTTGTGGTTGAAAAATAATCCTCCCATAATCTCATCTTTGAAGGAGGTAATGGGCGTCATTACCTGCCTGTCCCAATGTCGCTCCTTGGATGAGAAAAAAAGATTTACCGACTAAACATCTTTGAGACTCAGGGGATATCGAAATTGCCTTCCGTTACGCAGTCAGGCATCCCCAACAGGGAGAGGAAATTGAGAGTAATCGCCAAACAATTATTGCAGCAAACGGACGTCACTCACCCACGGGAGGTGCCTTGGCGGGCAGAAAACTCTCTGACTCACGCTGCAGCCTCCTCCAAGGATGGAGGGTAATCTTATTGCCGAGATCGCTAACGATGGTACCAAAGAGCTCATGCCAGAAAAAAAAACACAAATTAATCAAACTGAAAGCTCTCCAGCACGAGGATTTCTCAAGCGTACCCGTCCTTGGTAAACACACAGTAGTCGCCATTCGGCATGATACCTAAAACACGGGTGTGGGTAGAGCAAGATTGCTCCTGGTGCTGCTGAGGAAGTCGATCGATAGTCTCGACTTCTCTGAAATTAATGACAACGTCTGACGATAGTGTGAACCAATGGCTTAGCTATCGAGTGTGCGGGCAGTGCCAGTGCAACGGGCCCACGAGCCAAAGAGGGCCCACAAGCATCGGACCACGCAAAAAAGGGTCAGTCGTCTAAGCACCAGGGCCCACGTCAACCGCGTTGCGCCGGCCCTGTGAGCGAAACATGGATCATCCAACCCGACTGACTTTAAATTTATAAACGAATGCCGCCAGCGCGGCGCTAGATCGGCGTAGTGTGAGGCACAACTGTGCACGCGGTTTGGATTAAAATCAAAGCAAAAGCACTCAAACGACAGCAAGCCAGGGGCACGAGCGTCTCGCTAACGAGGCTGAAGACAATGCTGCATACAGAGATACTGCCAAGCCAAACGCAAGGGCGCCTCGGCTGGGCATCCAACACAACAAATAGCCTTGATCAGGATATATTAGACGATGTAGCTGAAGTAAAATCACGATCCAAGGTGTTGCGTGGGATGCATATATTTCCTTGAATAGCAATAAAGACGATGGCAACGTTACCAGTTTTAAGGCAAACTGCCAGGTTCCAGTCTCAGGGTACAAAACGCCTGAGGATGCCTCTAACGTGTGAGGCGAAACGTCACCATGGAGGGAGAGGGAGCGATCGACGCGTCTGTTCCGAGAGAGTAGCTTTTCGGCGCAATCATCAGTGAATGCTTTGGACACACGCCATTAGTCACACAGCCCTCTGGGAGTGCAATGTTTTCGGGCCTCGGGGCAGCTGATAAAGATTGCTATTTGTTAATCAACCAACAAATGTATCTCAAAAGTTCCTCTTGGGGTAACCATATGAACATAAACACGGCATGTTTAATGTCATTCACATTTTGTGAACAATGTGATTTTAAAAGAGAATCAGTCTTTGCAGGAATTGTGAGCATAGCACGTTGTGCTGAATTAACAGCTTCCCATTGATGATTATCCTATCGTGGTGGAGGCATTTGCTTGTTCCAATGAACCCCAGAGATGGACAGGTCTGGAGTTCAGCTCTCCTGCTAGGGTCTCCCTTTGTAAATAGGTCCGGGGGGGGGAGTTATAGACAAGTTTACGATCTGACGAAGTTGGCGTCTGGAAGGGTATCTGGTCCTAAACTTCTGCTCTAATACCACCAGCATTGTGAGCCAGGCCAAGTCCACCTGGATAGCGTCCGCTTACATGGGAAACAATAACAACAACACTACAGAAAGTACAATTAAACCTAAACACACGCACACAGACAAGCATCATCCATCAGCCCGAGTGCCGGTGATACCTTTTCGAATATTTAGGTAATTCCATTTCTTGTAAAGACTTGAAGGGCCACTGACTGACATGAATGTAATGACTCATTTTCATCAATCAGCGCATCGTCATAAAATTGGAAAGTGAATCAATTCACGAATCTATTGCGGCGTTATCAATGTGATGAGTTACATCCTTTCTGGAGGTCATCGTATTTATTTCATCAGCTGATAAAGACCAAAATTATTGTTATTCATTACTCTTTAGCAGACCCCCCTTAAAACCTTAACGTCATATAATATGTACTTTTGGATGTTTTTTCTCTCTCTACATTGCAATTCAACAGCATCATCTCATTAGTTCTGAGTCACCCATTCATTCATTATCAATACCCGCTGAATCCTGTACAGGGTCGTGTGGGCGCCGGAGCCTATCTCGACCGACAGAGGACGCAAAGCCGAGGAATACCCAGGAAGTAACGCCAGTATTTTCCATGACTGAGTCACCCATTGAATGACAATTTTCTTGTTGTAGAGATCAGCCTTACATTCCACCCCTAATTTTGTGATTCTTTGACCGGCAATTGCTTTCCAAAGCTGTTCTTTCGGTACAGCCGTATCGAGCGCTCTACCTCTCTGCTCCTAGTACTGAAGACGCCTGAGGATGCCTCCAACGTGAGAGGCGAAACGTCGCGGAAGGAGAGAGGATGACCGCTCGACACGGCTGTCCTGAATGAACAGCCTTGGTGTAAACAATCCATCGAGCCGTGAAAACCTACATCAGTACACGGATACGTCATGCTATGGCTCCGCATTCTCCTCTTATGGACTCCCCATAAACGATGCCGTTTTTCCTGCTCTATCCTCCCGTTTAGGATTTTATGCAATGATGATTAGGTTACATGGGCGGCGACGTGACGCAGTGAGTAATAGTAATAATAATTGCATTTCCAGAGCGCTTTTCACCCGAGGGATACAAAGCGCTGCACATAACTGCAGAGAGAACGGCACGTCAACAACAACGACAAAAGAACGACAAATCAGCAATAGTAATATTTTTGAGGGGTTTTTTTACAAATCTAAGTTCTGGAGAAAACGCCATGTCAATAACAATATCAGGACTTGTTCAACTACAAGTCAAACAGTAGCAATACATTATAGACCCTGAAATAAGAGATAAAAAACAATTCTTCAACAAACCAGGAAGGAATAAATGTTCCCAAGCAGGCGCAGGGCGGCAGAGGGCCATCATCCCGGCACGACAACATTGAGCCGCATCAACAGTCCTAGCCAGAGGGCTTGAAAGGCTTACGGAACGCGTGAGATTTCAATCGAGATTTGAAGATACCCAGGAACTCAGCTGATCGAATCTCCAATGGAGGGACATTCCTGAGCCATAGGTGCTCGAGACAGCACTTGACCCTACAGTCTATTAAGGCTATATGGGGGATCTTTATCTTTGAGTGGGTGAATGGGTGAGTGAGTGATAGGTCGGTAAGTGCAGGGTACTTTTTGGGGGCAATTTACTCAGCATGCCAATTAACCGCTGCTGCCTCAGAGCAAGAGGCTACCGGGTGTGGTTCCCGACTCGGGAGCCTTTCTGTGTGAAGTTTGCATGTTTTCTCCATGTCCGCGTGGGTTTTCGCTGGGTACTCGGGTTTCCTCCCACCGTCCAAAGACACACACCGCTGCTTAGGCTTATTGGCCTACTAAGCAAATTTCTTCAAAAAAAGTGCCCTGCGATGTACTGGCGTCACATCATGGGTATATCCCCGCCTTGCGCCCTATGTCTGCCAGGATAGGATCTGCCCCCCTCCTGCGACCCTGTACAGGATTAAGCGGACACTGACATTGAACTGATTTGGTACATAATGTAAGCATCGATGTTAAGGCAATGGATCTTCAAATGACAAATGCGTGTTTATAGCTACGCTTAGAACAAAGTATTAACATAAGGCAATGTGCCAAAGTATTATTAAGGCGGGCCTTTTGTTCCAGTATTTCAAAGCGCGAATGTGTCTCAGTAATGAGCTCGACGACGCATTTACATCCTCAGCAAAATCTGCAGCCACGAGCGGTGGCCTTAATTAAATGCCACGAGCGGTGGCCTTAATTAAATGCCAAGCTGATGTGTAACCACGCAGTTGTGCAGAGACTCCAGGGGCCCATTCATTCCTCTTGCTGGGCACCCGCGGAGCGTGGTTGGCACGGCCCCCCAATGCCGGGGTTGAGGTGGAACGGACTCCCCCTGTCCAGTTTCGCAATTTTCCTGATGTCTGGGACCCAATGGTTGGTGGGCCCCGGAGCAGTTGCACCGCCTGCACACTTGATAGATACGACACTGCTCGAGAACCCAAGCATCACCGAGGCCGCTACTGTTGTCCTGAGTAGTGAGCCACGCTCTGTGCCCAATGCCTCCCTCTTAGCCAGGGGCGGTTTAGCGATCAACTAACACTGAACTCGCATTGTCTCATCTCATCTCTCATTATCTGAAACCGCTTAATCCTATATAGGGTCACGGTGAGCCGGAGCCTATCCCGGAAACACAGGGCGTAAGGCAGGAATACACCCGACGACCCGACGCCAGTCCATCGCCAACGCATTGTCACTTCGGCTAATGAAATGTTGAATTAAACAACGAATTAACAAATTGCTTCTTCAATTTATTGCTATCGCACAGTTACACTTCTAATGTGTTAGAATGATGAGTGTGACCGTGTTTACTTGCTTTGCGATTGTATGAGTCGTTGCGTTGGCCAGTCCGAACGTGTGTTGTATCGCAGGAATCCCGCACGCAGAGCTTGCCAGCTCGCTGGATTCTTTGATGGTCTAATAATAAACATCTATCATCGATCTAATGATGAACTCGCATCGTCACCTCGGCTCATTCATAATGAACGTCGCATCGGCTCATTCACAGTGAACGGGGGTAGCACTGCCCCCCATTCCTACTGCCACCGAGAGAAGGCAGCAACTCGCGGGCAGTAGAGGGCAGTGCTGCCCCTACAATCGTGTGCGCCCCCTGTTTAAAAAAAGAACCTCACAATCGCCTTAAACAGAAATCATTCTCAGTCCACTGCTGGATGAGTTATAACCGCGAGTTGACATCACGCTGCTGAGACTGTGTTCTTGCAGCCTGAGAAGGGTGGATTAAGATTTTACGAAGGAGAACAAACGAGATGATTGTACAAACGAGATGATTGTACAAACGAGATGATTGTACAAACGAGATGATTGTACAAACGAGATTATTGTACAAACGATATTGTACTAAGGAGAACTGGACGATCGCGGTAGGCAGCTCACGACAGCAGACCTGTAACGCTATAATTAATAATTACTCTTTATAACGCGTGACGCAGTCATTCAATATCTAAGATATTTATTTAACGAGATAACGACGTAGGTGCGATAGGTAACCTGAGAGGGTGGGGGGTGTGGAGCCACGTGGTTAGCCGGCGCCAACCTGCTAGACAACCCGTCCTGTATATATATAAAATGATGTTCACGGCCAATTAATCAATCAGTGTTCTTTAGTTGTGGGAGGAAACCGGAAAATTCGGAGGAAATCCGCGTAGAACAGGCGGAGAGAACACACAGAGAGGCGCCTGAAGTGGAACTCGAATCGGGCAGCACCTTCTTACACAGTGTAGATGTTAGCACTGCGTAGGCACCCTGATGCCCATACACAGAGCATCGAAGATGTATTGACAGCGCAGACGAAACTACAAACAAGACAAAATGTACGTTTTGTAATCGTTATCCTCGATTGTGCCATCGAATCGCCGCGAATCAATCGCCACGTTCGGCTGGATCACGATCGCGTGTCGCTTTATGAATCTCCTCGCATTCGTGTGGTTGCTTCATTGCGGTCCGTCTCCGTCTCAGCGAGGTCGCCGCCCGTGCCCTCTTGCTCGGTAGGGCGATGATCATCACCGGGCTCTGGCCGAATGAATGGTAAACGCGCTTAGGCCACCGAATTCTGTGCCAAACCCGTACTCGCTGCTCGTGGGGCCCCTCTGGCCCGTGGGGGGGGGGGGGCGCATCTTAACAGCGTTATAGCCCCCGGCAAGTCACAATATACATAGATTAGTATGGAGCCCCCTATGCTCGTGGGGCCCCCGGGCTTCTGCCCAGTTTGTCCATGCGTTAAGACGGCACTGGGTGGAGGGGGGGTTGGTGTCGTTACACCGCCTGCACGCTGATCAATCGCGGGCCCGCTGCTTTGAGCCGACTTTGTCATCGCAAGTGTGTCTCCTCCACGTTCTCTGAACTTGTTTTAAGAGGAGCAGCGTGAAGTTTTCGACAGCGGTGTTCGTTATCCGCGCCGGTGTCTCAGTGTCAGCTCGGCGGTGAGACGCGCGCAAATTCCCCGTGTTGCCTCCAGTGTTGTGAGCCTTCACAACTGCGCTGTCAACTTTTAATTACCCACGTATTGCTTCTTTCTCAAGGAGACTCGCTGAGTCGTCGAAGATCTGTCAAGCGGATCCTGTATTTGGCTTGTTATTGTACGATTATCCTCAGCCAATTACTGAGCGTTGTACAAGCGGAAAGACAGTCCACGAATGGAGAGGTGCAACCCTCCATCCCCGTACAGATGGAAACAGATGGCGATTCGTCCGCGTCGGTGCGAGCTGCTAATCGTCGTTCATCACAGGTTGTTATGGAAAACATCTCCACACCTTCATCGCTTTCATCGACCCGCACTGACCAGCGTGGCGAAGTATGGTTAAATTATTACCTGCACTGCCCGCGCGGCGTGAGCCAATCTTCATGCAGCAGTGGAGTGACAAAGGCCTGTCCACGTGCATGAACACTACTTGAAGCGTCACCGATGCGAGCAGTCTCCAGTCGTTCTCTTCAGGGATTGCGAGTCCCTGCTCCTGGCTTTTTCAAAATTCAGTGCGATGGGAGTGAGGGACGGAGGAGGGACGATAGCGAAACTCGCCGTTACTCCTACCGTGACCACCTGGCTCGCTCCTCAGCGTACCGTTACAGGTGTTGCTCAGCGCCTCGGTCAACCGCACGACAGCAGACGATGGGAGGCGGTCGGGGGAGGGGGGGCGGCTGTTGCGGTCAGAGCTCATGATCCGGCATCGTTTGTAATCGCGTTCGAATGCGGGTTTCAGCTGCCCCCGATAGCACCGATGTCACGTGTATCAATGTATTATAAACACTGCTAATTTAGTATTTTCAAATTTTAGTTGAAAGTCTGATCATATTTTGTGTTGTTCTGCAACGACGTATATAAAAAAAAACCCAATTTTTTTTTATTATTGCTGATTTTCCGTTGTAATGTCGATGTTGTTGACGTGCCGTTCTCTCCTCAGCTCTGTGAAGCGCTTTGTGACCCTCGGGTGAAACGCGCTCTATGAACGCAATTATTGTTATCGAGCTGAACGTGTCAGCCTCGACAGCAGGGACTGCACGAGACACCGACATGAAGCGGTCGCCTTCGAGTTCGAGTGCGGCACGAACCCTCTGCTGGAAGTGCCGATCCTGCACCGCGCTACTACTGCTGCTACTCCTCACGCTGGTCACCTCAACAATTGGTGCTGACGCCACCTCCGCTAATAGAGGGCCTTCACGAGGAGAAGTTTGACCTCCCCACGTTGGAGGTAGAACGCACGAGGTTGCTTCTAAAGTCTTTCATCTCATCTCATTGTCAGAACTGCTTAATCCGGTACAGCGTCGCGGTGAGCTGGAGCCTATCCCGGCAGACACAGGGCGCAAGGCAAGGATATGCCCACGATGGGACGTCAGTCCATCACCGGGCACTGAGGGCAATTTAGTCTGCAAGCCAATTAACCGATGCAGCAGCATGTTTTTTGGACTGTGGGAGGAAACCGGAGTGCCCGGCGAAAACCCACGCGGACAACATGCAAACTTCACACAGAAAGGCACCCGTGCCGAGATTCGAACCCGGGTCCTTCGCGCCGCCCTGCTTCCAAAGTAACAGGCGAAACCTCGCGAAGGCGTGAGAGACGGAACGCTTAACACGGTTATCCCGAAGAACAGCTTTGGAAAGCAATTCTATACATCAGTACAATACGACATAAGATGGCAAAATGAGTTGTACCAACGTGTAAGCAGCCAATAAAATGTAATTATGCAATAACTGCATTCAATAATAATGTTCACGTAATGCACGTTTCTTAGCCATATTCATTCGTTCTCAGTAATCGCTTAATCCTCTAGAGGGTCGTGGTGAACTAAAGCCTATTGCGACAGACACAGGGCGCAAGGCAGGACAATAACCATGATGGGACGCCAGTCTATAGCGGGGAGCGGGGGGGGGGGACAATTTAGTCAGCAGGCCAATTAGCCTATGTAGCAGCGTGTCTTTGGATTGTGGGAGGAAACTGGAGTACCTGGCGACAACCGACGCGGACACGGGGAGAACTTGCAAACTCCACACAGAAAGGCACCCGAGCCCAGAATCGAACCAAGACTTTTTTTTTACTGTGAGGCGGCGGTGCTGCCTCTCACTGCGTCACCGTGCCGCTTATTATGCTTTTTCACAACGTGGTATTCAGAACCACGGCACGTTGTACCGATTTCTACTCTGCCACGTTGACCCGGGCGAGTTGGGGGATTCGTGTTGTGAGCCGCCGCGAGAGGGATGGGGGCTCTGATTTCAAGCGGTGTTGTCGGAGTGCGTTATCATCTACCACAATAGGCGGCAGGCTGTGCGGAATGAGCCACGTAAATAGGAGCACAACAATGAACGCGATCAACAACGTGAGCTTTTTTTTTAGGTAATTACCGCTCCGATGGGACACTCATGCGCGTCAAGTATTTTATGACCCTTTTCATCACCTGCCGCTCTCGGCATTAGTCAGCCTTTGTCCCCAACTCCACATCTCGCACAATATCCCGCCCCACAACGCCCATTCACTCCATTATGGGTACTTAGTAAACATGCCGTTGCTCGCTTAAAGTTGATTACATTGCAAGCCATTGTCACGTGTGTGTATCCTTTCTGTGTGGCGTCTACATGGTCTCCCTTGGCCCGCGTGGAAAATGTCACCGGGTACTTCTGCGCGTAGTCCAAAGACATGGCTGCTGTACTGGTCAATCTGTCTACGATGGACTCTCGTCCCATCATGGGTATAACCCTGCCTCGCACCCTGTGTCTACGGGGATAGACTCAAGCTTCATCCCGACCCTCCACAGATTTAAGAGAGTACCGTTAATGAATGAATGTCACATGGATAAATGCGATCCTGCCATAGGACTAGAATTTCCGCCACTGCCTTTGAGCTCTGCGTGAGAAATGAGCGTCAGGCCCCGTTACGATATTGAGCTGAAAACAGCTTTATCTATGGCGTGTAGTTTACTGCTGGTAAATCACGGTGCCTGCGGCATTCTCTATAAATGTGCACGCAGACGAAGTAGAAGGTGTTTTATTATTCTTGAATAAACTGTGCGAAAGTGCATTTGAAACAATTCGCTGACTTTGCGCAATATGAGTGCTTTGTAATGAACAGAAGCATGTCCATTTTATAACTGACGCGCATCCCATATTCATGAGAAGCAGTGGATAATCACTTGAATTTCGATTGTTTTAAATGTTTTATTCGGCGATGGACTGGCGTCCCATCGTCGGTATATCCTTACCTTGCGCCCTGTGTCTGCCGGGATAGGCTCCGGCTTCACCGTGACCCTGTATAGTTTTGTAATCGTGAAAATACTCTTAATAATGAATACACCTTGTCCACTGAGGGCAGTGCAGCTACGACGCTTGTGTTGTGCTTTACTATACTCAGAGGTATACTGCTCTCTGACCTTACCACTCATCAGTGCACAGCATGGGGTGGGTCTCATCCAGCACTGAATTGACAGAAAACAAATTAAATTTCAAATATCAGCAGGTCTTTAAATTTTAAACACGATGAAACAGTGAGCCCTTGCAAGTAATCGAACAGTTATCTTTGTGTTAACTGCCCCACAGTGGCGGAAATCTTCAGGCGCAAACTCAATCGGAGCTTCATTTCCCGTGCAATCATTTATATGGCCGAGAAAATCCCAATCCCAAAACCCAAACTTATGGAGGGAAGGAAATATTTTTTTCTTCCGGAGCTCAGTTCCGGACAGTTCCAGTTTAAATGAACCCTTGAATTAATCCATCTGTTATTTATTAAAGGGCCTTCGTGGACGTGCGAAATTCAGACGTCCGCGTTAACATTAAACTAAATGTGACCGCGCATTACGTAGCCCGGAGCACGTGGTAGGGGAAGTATTGGAGGGAATGAAGACGCTCTTCTCATGGGGCCCGCGGCTTCTAACTCATTCATCCCGCTCCCCGACTCCCACTGCATCATCCTACAGGGACCCCAGAGCCTCACACGAAAGGGCGAAGATAACGGTCAACATCATGCGCAAATGGATGGCCGTATTACCGCTGTAGCAGCGAGCTCTTTTATGAACTGCATTTTGACCCAGAGGAGTGATCGGCTAAGGATTTTAAACAGCTCTCCGTGATGGGAGGTGTCTCGCCTGACCCCGATGACTGACGCACGCCGGCTGCAACCCCCGGGTTCAAACGGACTGCGTCCGTCCGTCTCGTCCGCTGAGAGGAGCACTCTTCAAAACTCTTTCCAGCTCGATAGAGGTCCACAAATAGATTGCAGGATGTGGCTACATGCCGTACTGGGAACACCGGCCGACAAGCTGGAAGGAACCGTTGAGCTATGCAGCTCTTTTTAACAGTTGTTCAGCGGAGAGGGGGTAAGCAAGTAACAACTTCTCAGGGCACCGGGGCTAATTTAGTGAGAGGATAATTAACCTTGGCAGCACGTCTTCGATCTATGGGAAGAAACCCGAGGACACGGCGAAAACCCACACGGATATAAGGGGAGCATGCAAACGCCACGCAGAAAGCCATCCGAGCCGGGAATTGAACCCAGAACTTTCTGGCTGAGGCAGCAGCACTCGTCATAGCGCCACTGTTGCACCCAATGAACTTAAAATTCACCACACGAATCGCAAACACTTGGCATTTAATGAAACATCAGCCTATGAAGTAATTTTCTGTTATGAGGCTGTATTGGTTATTTCCGCTTGTGAAGTGCTGTCAACACAGCCCCTCGAATGAACATGTATTAAATATATATTATTGGGGTGGAGAAGTAATGCACCGATTATCAAAACTAGAGAACCCGGCGAAAACCCACGCGGACACGGGAAGAACGTGCACACTCTACACGGAGAGTCAGCAGACGAGCCGGGAATCGAACCTTCTTGCTGTGATTGGGCAACGCGACTCACCGTGCCACTGTGTCTCCAAAACGACAAGAGGCAGAGGCTGATGAAAAGAGAGAACAAGAAGTTTGGGTGGTGGAGAATACCAACGAATATCAACCAAACACCCAGCAATGGACCTGGCCAAACAACTCGATGCAGGAACCTTCGTAAATGTATTCTAAGACTCGGTGATGAGTTACTGGGTAAAGGGCATTAATAACGCATACATTGTAATCGGCACTAATTTAAAGCAAACACGCACAATTAAAATTGTCCTTTCATTAAAACCGACTTAGCAATCACATGTTTGGTTATTACTTTCCCCATGCAGACAGTACAGCCTGTAACATTGCTGGCCATGCAAACCGCTTACTATGAATCACTTAATTAGCGACATCGGCCACCAGGGGCGAGACCAACGGGCGCGTAAAATCAACATCGCAAAAAATCCCGTCTCGCTCCATCTCCACAACCGAGCGCTCACAGGCGCCTCTGGCCACTCCATCGTGCGCTGCAAATTCACGTTTGCTGTGACCTGGCCGGTAGGGAGGCGGGGGGGGAAGACTTTGAACCGCAGTTTCTGCGCGGAGGTTGATGTTTTACGGGCGGATTTATACAGCGGCGGGGGGAGATCGGTGTGCGGGGGTTCGATTGGTGACCACTGCTGCTAACACGAGTCTGAACCGCAGCACCTTCGCCAACTCGGACTGACCAGTGTGGTGAAGTATCGTTAAACACCCCACCCCACCACCGCTCCAGACTACAATACGGAGCTGCCTTCGTCCAGCAGCGAGGGGAGTGAGATAGCGCTGTAAATTATAATGACATAAAATATATATAAGTTAAAGATCATAATTGCAGGAGTTAACATATGATGGTTACACACAAAGGTTAGAAACCCACGTTGGCAAAGGATGCCTTCAGGAACTAAATATATTGCTGTAAAATTTTTCAAGCGATCAAAGGGCACTCTCATTACCTTGGATGTGAGAGTTGTCCTACAACTCCATCGCAAAATGACCTTGACAAATGCTTTCAGTGTTTACACAGATTATTTAACGTGTGCAACATCCACAGTGGTTTGACTTGATAGCATCAAGTCTCCAGTCAACACTGCAGTCTAACCTCCGGAAGAGAGAGAAAAAAAACTCCATCTCATATGGCTGCCCCCTTTAAGAGAACAACCTTGTGCTAATGTTACTCATTTTCCTAACTGAAAATGATCATTGATTTATTAATAATACTGCCTCGCTCGCCGTGTACGCCTGCTCAAGGGCGTTTTAGTGAAATAGCATTGCTCTCCGGGCCACACGGGACGAAATATGCTTCGGAGAAATAAAATAAAACAGCAAATCGAGGAGCGTAATAACCCCGTGGCGTGAACTCACGCCTTGAAAAAAAACCCCTCAATTAATCAATTAAATTTGGACTCCTCTGTTATATAGAGCATAGAACGGTAACAAATAATTCAGCGAGAGAGGGTGGACAGTACTCTAGTCGAACACACACCCTGACACGTCGGATCGACTGTGTAGCCAGCAGCTCCTCGGGTACACACAGCCCGCAGCTCCGGTGGAATCGTGTCCTCTCACTTCCGGTGAGACTGGAGCCGAGGTCATCTCTGTGGCATTTTTAGATGGCCGACGTGTTAGCTGTTGCACGCTCCCTACCAATGATCCATCTGCGTAATGCAACTGCCGTTCATATTCACTGCACCACTCAAACGCGTGCAGTCTGTCTCGACGTGTTTGTGTGTGGTGGTAACCCAAGCTCTCCAGGTTCAACCCTGGCTCCGCTCCCGAGATCAGACGAATTATGAGTGATTCAGTGGTGCGCTTCCTCTTGACGAGGACATGCAATTATGCAAATAAGTCGCACCGAGTTCTCAACTCTCTGTTTAACACTGGTCCTGCATCGGGATATTTTTTTCCGGCTTTTTTATACATTTCCCGCGCATCTGGTGGAATAACCAGAAATGCCAGAGATAACCTTGTGTGTTCAAGGAGAGGGCACTCAGCAGTGCTCACAGATGGGTTCACAAAGCGATTTCCTCTGCCGCCACCGCCCGTCCACGTGGCAGGCCCGGCGGGTTGAAGGGTTTCTCATATCTCTGCATGAGCCACCAACCCTTTGCGTTAAAAGAGCTGGACCGCAGGCATGCATTGCCAAAGCCTCCAAAATACGCGAATTCCGTCAAATGAGGTTTGAGGGTTGGTGCGTGTGGGGGGGGGGGGGGTCTTGGCACAGCGGTGGGTAGGCAAATGCCAAAATATAAAAATAAAGAAACAGACGTTAAAATATGTTCTGCATCGTGTGCACTGCGGGGAGAAACAGCTGCTATGGCATCACTGTTCGCACGTACAGGTAGTACGGACTGTGCTTCGCGCCTACCAAACCAATAGGTCACGTAGCCATTAAAATTGATCGCTGCTTAAAAAAATAAATCTATCAGTGGCAGTCGTCCTGAGAGCATTACACTCATAAGGAGCCACATTAAATCTGGACGCGTGGGATCCTCGAGACGAATGGACTAATAACGTCCCATTTTCTGGTGTTGAAAATGTTCTTAGGTCAAAATATGATAAGGTGAATTTTTAAAAGACTGGGTCGCCTAACCATTTTTGGTTTTGAGTCAGTGATGGATCTTCCATGTATGTTCCATGTTTTACAGCAGGGATAGTGGTTTCATATTGAATGATTATCAACCAGTCTCGCTCTCTCCGCATGTGTTCATAATAATCGCATTGCTTTGTGTGTGTATCTTAAATTGTGTTGCGCTTGAGATGCACAATACTGTCAGGAATACAATACTGTTTTACTCACAGTATTACACAATAAGAATCTTGAACAATACAAGAAAACCTCGCCGACAGTCTTTTTCCCGTTCTCAGATTTGCCAAACCGGTTTTCCAGAATTTCAAAGTCATCCTGTTGTGCGTCTCTTGCTCAGCGAGAGAGACATGAGGTCCCCACAGCTGAGATTCCAGGTCCATAGCCTGGTTTCAGCCACCCGTGAGTTACATTCAATCTCGATTGTACTGGATGCGTGGTCTCAGAACAGTCACCAATCACTGCAAATTAAAAAAAAAACCCATAGATTGCAGCTATAGGCACCAAACACGCTTGCGGTTTGATTGGCAGGCAGCAAATACGACGCTCTCCAGGGCTCGTAAGCATGTGCACCACCGCTTGTGCGTAAACAGCAGACAGAAGTAGGTCTGCGATGTTGCCTTCCAGAGACTGTTCCCTGACCTGCGAGGATTCCAGGTGGAAATTGCTTCTTCTCGTGAGAAGTCGCCGTTAGCACAGTTTGGAAATTGGTTGACAGACAAGGGAAAGGCATTAAAAATATTCTGTACCCTGTACCGTGTTCGTGATTGTGATGAAGTGCCCTCGAGAGTTTGCATTTGTAAAATGGTCTTCACAATCCCCAGTGGATCCATAGTTGAGAAAGCCCTGCAGGTAAAGAGGCTAATGAGCCTCAATATTTACATTAAACGCTAACTGCTCATGAACACTGGTCGGTTGTGCGAGAGCCACCGGGTGCGTGTATTAATCTCATCTCATTGTTAGAAACCGCTTAGTCCTGTACAGGGTCGCGGTAAGCCGGAGCCTATCCCGGTAGACACAGGGCGCAAGGCAGGGATATACCTACGATGGGACGCCAGTCCATCACCGGGCACTGCGGGTAATTTAGTCGGCAAGCCAAATAACCTATGCAGCAGCATATTTTTTGGACTGTGGGAGGAAACCGGCGTGCCCGACGAAAACCCACGCGGACACGGAGAGAGAACATGCAAACTCCACAGAGAAAGGCACCCGAGCCGAGATTCGAACCTGGGACCTTCTTGCTGTGAGGCGACAGCGCTACCCACTGGGCCACCGTGCCGGCCGCGTGTGTTAATCTCTATACGTAATACCCGCACGGCCCTGTCCGACACTGTACACACACCGCGTGTGTGAATTCACTGCTGGATGAGGACTTGCCGATGCCACGTGTTGTTGCTGGTTTAAAGGTTGACCCGAGCTGGCCGGGTGGTCATACTTCACCACACTGGCCAGTATAAGTCGGTGAAGGCAGGGAGCATAGGAACGTGGGTGGATAGAAAGTCGAGTGAAATTAGGGCTGCATTGATGTAACTTTGCACGGCTCCACGTATGAGAATTGCGCTTACAAGCTGCTCTTTCGAGATAGTCATGTCGAGCGAGAAAGGAACGCTCGATACGGCTATCCCGAAAAAGCAGCTCTTGAGAGCAGTTCGATGTTGCCCCGCACAGACTCAACAGCACCTGTTAATGCTTGAGAATAGCCGAGCACCATCTGGTTCAGTGCCGCATAGAATGCGCGATGTGCCCGGAATAGGCGTCAGTTTTAGCGTTTCTACTTCACTACCCTGCCAAGGAGTCCAGCAACCTGGTTCAAAGCTATCAGTGGTGTTAGACCTAGCCGGAATTAGAACCCGGGTTCGCGGGTTCGTAGCGAGATGTGTGCGCGCGTGCCAGTGGCTCGCCATGCACTCTTCACGTGCGTAACGCGCGCGCGCCCACAGACCACAGAGACCGGGCCTCGTGCGTTCGCAGTAATTAGGCGAACGGCGTAGGGCTTGGGCAGTGTTTGTGAGTGATGGCCAGTGGTAAAACGCCATGCAAACAAACATGACATACATTAACTGCTGATGAGATTTTTGTTTTCCATATCTCCTTTGCCACTGCAGGTGGTTCTGCTTTGCGTGAATAATGTTCTGGGCACGTACTGCATTAATATTGCTCTGCAATTAATGTTGACAATGACATCATCATCATAAATAACAATGCTCTATCCACTGCTAGGTGAAGGGCTCCCCATGCCGTAGTCTCTCACCGTTCGGAAATGTTCTGAGATGGAGCAATCAGAATTACAACTCACACATTGCTACACGGTCGCCTCGCAGCAAGAAGGCCTCGGGTTCGAGTCCCGGCTCGGGTGCCTTTCTGTATGGAGTTTGCATGTTCTCTCCCCGTGTCCGCGTGGGTTTTCGCAGGGCACTCTGCTTTCCTCCCACAGTCCAAAAAACATGCTGCTGCATAGGTTAATTGGCTTGCAGACTAAATTGCCCGCAGTGCCCGGTGATTGACTGGCGTCCTATCGTAGATATAGCCCTGCCTTGCGCCCTCCCTGTGTCTGCCGGGATAGGCTCCGGCTCACCGCGACCCTGTACCGGATTAAGCGGTTTCTAACAATGAGATGAGACGTTACTACACACGATGTGAGCCGATATCGTGACTGCATATACGTCTCGGTCGCAATGAAAATCTCTGCTAACACACAAGAATGCGACAAAATCATGATAAAAATCGTTTGTGTCAACTGTGAAATCTACACTCGGATCTTCTGCAAGAGCACCGTGCGCGCGTTTATCCAGACCAGGTCTGCCTTGCGACAGTGTGTGCGCGACCTCGCCGCGTGTCACACGGCTCAAATTAAAGGCATCGCTTCGTCACCACAACTATTAGTCTTCAGTGCGCTTGTGGCCTCACACGTAACGATCCGCTCCTCTCAAGGTTAATGAACGCAGTGATAGGACAACAGCAAAAGTTTTGAAAGGAAAAAAAAACTTTCAAAGAGAAAGTTTTAGTTTGTAATGTACCGCGTTCATTTATTGCTAACATTTAATCCACGTTTGTTGCATTTAAACGTGTTTTTATTGCGTTCCTACACTGTTATTGATGCAACCCAGGTCCCCTTTGTAAAATAAGCAACGGCGTGTCGTCTGTGCTAACAATGTGACTGTGGAGACAATAACATTTTAACCACTCGTGCTGTTTTACTTGTACCAATTCTGAAACGAACGTCTCCGTCATGACAAGAACCTATATCGATCTATAACACTCTGGCCTGAATCGTCAGTCAGGGTCGCGAGGAGCCAGAGCCTATCCAGATACATAGAGGGCGCAAGACGGGCTATACCCAGCATGTGATGTCACTACATCACAGGCCCCAGCCTTAATAAGCAAATATATAATAAGCGACGTTTTGGGCAATGCTTCTCCTTCATCGTAAATTTTAAAAAAATAACGAAATGTGTCAATGTTCAAAATATCTCATCTAATTGTCAGAAACCGCTTAGTCCTGTATAGGGTTGCGGTGAGTCGGAGTCTATCGAATCTCTCGGCTCGGGTGCTGCTTTCTCTGTGGAGTTTGCATGTTCTCTCCCCGTGTCCGCGTGGGTTTTCGCCGGGCACTTCGGTTTCCTCCCACAGTCCAAAAAAACATGCTGCTGCATAGGTTAATTGGCTTGCAGACTAAATTGCCCTCAGTACCCGGTGATGCACTGGCGTCCCATCGTTGGTATATCCCTGCCTTGCGCCCTGTGTCTGCCTGGATAGGCTCCAGCTCACACGACCCTGTACAGGACTAAGCAGCTTCTGGCAATGAGATGAGATGATGAGGTTACACGTATAAGCACTATCCAGGCTCAAACTCCTGCTCAGCTTTAGAGATCTGGCGATGTTGGGTGGAGGGAAGGCATGAGCCGGGGGGTGTAATCTTCAGTCAGCGAACGATTGACGGCAGGGGTTTTGCAAACACCAGTGTAATAATTGCGGTATTGGTTTATTTGCTTAGCGATGGCTCTCGGGGTTTGACGATGCGCTTGACGAAAAGGCATCGCCGTTAATTGTGACCGACGCCGTGAAAGACAATTAATAAATTTGTTGAAGAAAAAAAAAAGAATCAAAACGTGTCTCAATAATTTCCATTCGCGGAGAAAGCGGCCGCCTCGCGTCACCCATTAATAAGGAGGAGCGAAGGACGCTAACGAGAGGCTCCCGTGTGCACGCTCTGTCTGAGCAAAGTCAAATCCAATTAAGTGAGCCGTCGTACACCGGACTGACGCAGCGCATACCGCACAATTAATTAATGTGAGAGAATAGGCGGCCTGTTGCGCTGTGTTATTTCAATTATTTGGAGGCAAAATAATGAATTTTCATTTCAGCTTGGCGCATAAAGAAAGGATACGAAATGTATGGACGTGGGCTTTCAATGATCGATGGCTGAAAATTGCTCTTAAGTGTTGCTGTTTCGGAATAACAGTGACGAGCGAGGGAGAACGCTCGACACAGCTATTCTGAAAGAGCGGCCGGAGGGGTAGTGTGGGTGCGCCCACGCAATACCCTTTGGAGATCCCTCTGGCGTGAGTAATTGCAGGGTTGCACCTTTATATCTCGAATCAGGAGCATCAGGGTGGCCATGCTAAAGTAACATCTGCGTCTCAGAAAAAACGTCCCGCCCGGGGTGGTTCCATTCCCACTTTGGGCGCCTTTCTGTGCATAGTTTGTTGTGTTCTCCCTCTGTTCTGCGTGCATTTCCTCCGAGTTCATTAACTAATTGGCATATAACATCAGACAATTTAGAGATGCGGTGTCTGACGGGCTGGCGCCGTCTGACTTCGTGGCTGCCTTCTCCCCACCTCTATGCGATCTCTTGCTGCGCTTTGGGACCTCTGCATAAAAGGCGCTACTATTAAAATGTTATTGATTATAATGCACAAAGCGGTTGTTTATACTGGCGTTTGTGACTTCGCGAATGCCAAACGGTCCATTCCAATAAAAACGGACTGATCGGCATAGCTGAGAAACAACATTCCAACTGGCAACCAATTCCGGTCTCTGACTTGCCAAACCGGTAACCGATTCTAAAGACGGTTACCGCATTCAGGTTGCATATTGTATCGGCCTATTAGTGTGTGAATGCGTGTATGTATGAATATAAGTCCACCTGGCCCGGCACAGGCGTCGTGGCGCCGTCACCGTCGTTAGTTTTAAACAAGTGGACACCGTATATGAATGTTGGGATATTTGTGAATGTGTTGGCGCATGTATAAAGCGTGTGTGTATGAGTATATGGTTGTATACTGGTGGGTGTGTGAAAGAATAGGAGTGTGCTGGTGTAGGTATTCACGGCTCGATGCATGATGATCGCTCACCCAAGGTGTTCTTTCGGGATAGCCGTGTCGAGCGCTCCACTTTTCTCCTTCGCGACGTTTCGCCTCCCACGTGGAGGCATCTTCAGGCATGCTGTGACTAAGTGCTGTGACTGAATCACGCTGTTTTAGGCTTTGGTGAACGGGGGTGCATGAACATGTAAGCGTTGTATCGGAATTCAATGAATCTCCGTTTGCGTATGAATGTTAACGTATACACAAGTATTGATTGTATACGTACTGCATATGGATCGTGGTATATATGACTTTGTAACTGCGTGTATGTGAATGGATGGGTAAGTACAGCCGGCTGTCTATGTTGTGTGCGTGCAGTGCGGAGCGGTAGTGTCGCGAGTAACTCCACACGAGTTCGATTCCTGCTCACGGCCAACATCAGTGACGATTGCCTGAGCCAGTCCTGGGTCTCCCCTAAATCGACTCAGCCTCAAATGAATATCTGGTGCTATGAGTAAACATCGCCACAAGCGAGGGAATGGCGACCGGGCGTGGTGCAGACGTTCCGTGCCACCCCCTCGTGAACCGTGCCGGCCTTGGCCCCAACAGTCTTTTACTGCAATACAGGGCCCGTTGTCGCGTGTGTAAACATATGGATGTGTGAGTGTGTGGGTGATTGGGGTGTGGGCAGCGGTGGCTCAGCGGTTGGCGCGTTGGGATACAAACCTGGCGATCGGAGTTTGAATCCCGCTCACTGCCAACACCAGTGACGATTATCAGAACCGGCCCTGGGCCTCTCCTAGGTCGACTCGGCCTTAAATAAGTGTCCAGTGCGGGATGACAACATTGCCACTATGGATACAAAGCGGCCGGGCGTGGTGCTGGCAACCCACTCCCTCCTGTGCCGTCTCGACCTTCATATGTGCTCGCTAACGGCACTTGACCCTATAATCTGTTCAGGCTAAACCTTTGTCTTTGTGAGTGATTGGGTGAGTGAGTGTGGGTGTGCGCGCAGACGAGTCACAGTCTCGGCTCGCTGACATCATGCGCGCCGTGCAAGGGGGAGCGGTCACCCCCTCCACTCCCCGAGACCCTCCTCCCCGCGGCCACAGTGAATATATTTGAGCATCGCCACACACGCTGGTGGTGGCTGCCCTCAGCCAAGAGGAGGAGGAGGAGGTGGTGGTGGTGGTGGTGGTAGGGAGACGCTCAGTGGTGACAACCCCCGCCACTCAGCACGCCCACCCAGCAGACGAACACCCGCACGCTGGGAGACTGTGGTCGGTGGGGAGTGAGGGACGGTGGAGTGTTGAGTAAAGGGAGCGTAAAAGGGAGTGCTAGCGGGTGAGTGGCGCGGAAGGTCAAGGAAGTGAGTGGAGTGAATGGTGGGGAGGCAAGAGTGAGCCGTGGGGCGGTCATAGGAGAGAGTGAGCGGTAGGGAGTTACGGTGAGAGAGTGAGCGGTAGTAGGGAGAGCGTGGAGAGAGTGAGCGGTAGGGAGTTACGGTGAG
>JAZEWT010000020.1:5111886-5152153 GCA_036362905.1 Mordacia mordax | reverse complement strand
TAGAGAGCGGTGTGTTAGAGAGCGGCACGCCGGTGTGTTAGAGATCGGCACGCCGGTGTGTTAGAGAGCGGTGTGTTAGAGAGCGGCACGCCGGTGTGTTAGAGAGCGGTGTGCCGGTGTGTTAGAGAGCGGTGTGTTAGAGAGCGGCACGCCGGTGTGTTAGAGAGCAAACTCACAACAGTTTGTCGCCTCTGCGTTGTTTGTGCGTTGGGAAGCCACCGCTTGCCCCCACACGGCTCTGTCCACAGCACGTGCGCGCTCAAGTGAGAGAAGTGATCATCGGTGCAGTGTGCGCGGCAGACTTTCATTCAACTCCACCGTCAGTGGACGATGCTGATTCACGCACCGCTACAAAAATGCTTTCCTTCAAAACTGCTCGTGTGTTCCCTGCCTTGACTATGAAACTTGTAAATCCCTTATTACCAGTTTTACACGCGTAACCGCACAGACTAGCGAGTGAGTGTTGGTATTGGATAGGGTGATTGGCATGGGCCCTAGTGCAAAGGTTGAACCGGACAAATGCCAGTCCAATTGCTCCTAACCTTTTCTTTGTACCTGGGTGCCTGGGCTCCTCCTTGCCATGGGCCGCGGTGCAATCGCACCACCTGCACACTGAATAACTGCGCCACTCTGGGTGTGCATGCATGTATAATTGGAAAACCAGCAAAGCTCGAGCAGAATCATTTCGTGTGTCTTGTCGAATGAAATGTGAAAGCTCGTTGAAGTGGGCATGCTTTCCAATAACTGTTTGGAGGGGGGGGGGGATTAATTCACATGTTAATGTGTACATTGCGTACCCTTTTCTGTTAAAGATACAACGCTTTAATCTACAATTGGTAAGTAGAATAATCATAACACACCGAAATGTGCGCACATTTCTCGCCTGATCACGGACAAGACGTGGATAGGGTTTTTTTTATTATTATTCGTGGGAGACAATCGGAGATCCTGGAGAAATTCACGCATAAAAGGGGGAGAACATAAATACCTCATGTAGAAAACTGCAGGAATTGAACTCCTTCGGGCAGGACTTTATTTCTGTGGGGCACAGATGTTACAATTGCACCACCCTGCCAGCCATTTATTGAAAGTGCATTTCTCCATTTTTGTAAGAGTCTCTCATCTCAACGTGTTCTCAGCTGGCTTGAATAAATAACCTTCCTATGATATTTGATCTATAAAATCTATTTTTAAAGCAGCATTTCATAAATGAACAAATAACACGTTACATTCTGAAAAGCAACACAAATTGTATATATTGTAATTGAATGCTTGGATCACTGCATTCATCCTGAGGAATTCATAAAAGCTTGGTTCACCAATCATTACGTTTAAGAGTCAGTGATGTCGAGATCGATCGTTCATCGAGTGCAACTGCACCGCGCTCACGGGTCAACAAAGAAAGAGCACCCAGGTGCTGGGCTGCACACACACGCAGTTTAAACGACCAGTATCCATGTTGGCCCGGGTGGGCCACTTGCCACTCAATGGCGGGGATATATCGGAGCAGAATTGTACGGCTGAATACTCTTCCTGACGCCAACTTCGGTTAGTTAATTGTCTGGAGACTCTCGCCAGACTCGCTCAGTAAGGGAGACCTCAATGGACGTGCTGGACTACAGACCTGCTCACCAAGTGAGACCTTTCCAGTGGTTCTAGACTCCAGGCGACATAGCTCTGTGGTTCGTTAGAGTACGCCAACCCTTGCACCAAATACGGTTCTGATCCGTGCGACGCCGAGCTACAAAGAGAAAACAAATTAACAATGATGGCGATGCCAACGTCACTCCCACTGACAATGTGAACATGCACACGGTTAGCACCCTTAAGCGTGGGCTTCATCAGTAAGATCTGGACCCCATTCCTACACAAAAAGTATCAGTGCACTTTCCCTTATGATCACAATCTTCAGTCTTTATAGTTTATTCGATTTATTTCGTATTATTTTACCCAAATACCTGCTTTAGTAAGTTCCTTATGTGCAATTATCAGAATAAACGGAATAGTTCAGAGGAGGCGTTGCTATGATAATTATCTACAACCACTACTATGGTGGGGAGTGGAGAGAGCAGTGTGATGTTAGTTAGCGCCACTCAGCCACCTAAGTCTCCTTTCCTGGACACATGAGCCCTAGTGGCCAACGTGTGTTGTTGCCCTGCAGCGAGTACCAATTATAGCCAGCGTACAGAGTCACCAAGAGGGGTTATGGAGATACTAATGGTAGGGGGGATGTGTCCTCTTTCCTCGTCTTTCAAAAAGTTATGGAGAAACTTCTCTGCTCAGGGTGAGCAGTGACGCAGCGGTTAACACGCTGGGCTGCGAACCCAGCGATAATGATTTGATCTCCAGCCATGGCAAATGTCACAGGCGAGTGATACCTGAACCTATCTTGCTCCGCCACCTTACCAACCCACACCGAGCGGCGTGGTGATTTATGGCCAAACAGCTCCCACCCTTTGAGACCAGAGCAGAGAGGGCTTTCATCCAGCAATGCATTGGCAATAGAACTATACAGCCTCTCTCTCCTCTGCCCCCACCAACCCCTCCTCGCCTTCTAACTCCCAAGCGCATTGTCTGCCGTTTGACAAGACGTACTCGACAATTAGTTATTAATAATAAATGAACTTCAAAACATAACTTAATAATTTAAAGCTTTCACCGCCTCCGTTTGAAATGTTTATATAAAAAAGACATGGCTTTTTTGCCCCGTGATTGCACCGGCAGTCACGGGTTTTTTATATATATATATATATATTTTGCGGGGTCTAGCAGCTGCACGCTGGTGCCACGTGCGCGTCCTTCCTGTGTCCTAGACCCCCCCCCCGCTCCCATCACTCACGCTGCCAGTGCTCCGACCGTCGCCCTTCACCCCGTTTGAGACGGCGCACGGAGACGAGGCGAGGGCTGTGCCCCGGAGCGTTTCTGATAGACTTGGGCGCTGTACTCCATCAACGGAACACATTGCGCGGGCGAAGAAGGGAGAAACGAGAAAGAGAGAAATAATAAATAAATAAATGCGCAGGCGACGCACACGGCCACAATATTCGCTCAGGTGTAATTCAAGCACGGATCGTTTTAAGGCTCTGGCGCGATGTTCTATTCGGTTTTTATTGCAGGAGATGCATTTTAAGAAGGTTCTTTCTAAATCACGTTGCACGTACGTGCGCGCTCCTTGTGTTAATGCACTACTGGGTGAAAACATTCTCGTGCCTATGTGGTTCCGCAGCAGGTCTGGATCCAGCGCTTTCTCCTGTGAAGGGACCAACAGTGTTGCTGTGTTCGCGGCGTTAGCATATCAGGAAAAGTGAACTTAGGAACGTGGACAAAGAGACATTTGGAAATGCAGGGCCCAACCCAGAAACCCACTATCACTAGCCCTGCTTAGGAAGGATCTTGTGACCCTCACTGACCATTATGGTTCTTCACCATCCTGAGTGGTGAGGATTGGACGTTGGAGCATAGTGCAGCATAACAGTCGAATATTTTTTTAAAAATTCCCTCCGCTGGCAATGTAGCCATGCCGCTTGTAAAAAAAACACACATGGGTGGTTGCTGATCCAACACCATCCAGGCAAAAACCAGCTTAGCATTTTGACGAAGTCGGGTGCACACCTGATAATGTTGGTCCTTGGCATACATCCATACAGTACAACCATTCATTCAATCCACTGATCTATTATGTGCACTTTACTGTGCCGTAGTCCATTAGAAAGTAATAGAAATCAATTCAAAAGGACTTGTACGTCGATGATTTGACCAATAATATTGATGCTCGGCATTGCTGAATACAATTATCGCTAGCCTATTACTGTGTGTGTGTGTCTATGCACATACACACACGGTGTGAAGTGTGTGTCTGTGCACGCACACACAATAGTGTGAAGAGGCAGTGCAGAGGCTGACGCGCTTCGCTACAAACCCTGCCACCCGAGTTCGATTCCTGCTCACGACTAACTTTTTGAGGCTGAGTAGGTGATCTACTCAGCCTCAAAAAAGTACCTGGTGTGGTGTGCAAACATCGCTATTTGGGAGGCAATGGCGACCAGGCGTGGTGCCATTCAGACAAGTCTGCTTAGACTATACGGAGAAGCTTTATCTTTGCCCATACACAACGGACAGATGTGCACTGTGGAACCAAATTGTGTGTGCAACATAATCATATATTGTGTATTCATACGCATGCTAATGCGCGGGCATGAAGATATACAGACTGAATAACCATTATGCGTCTGTCCACGCGAATTTGCCAACAGCTGCCCATTGCTGGATGGAGGAAGGGGTGGCCGTGAGCGTGTAGCCAGTCTGGCGCTTGTCTCTGCCACGTAGACTCTGCTTGGGATTTGCTGTCACAATCGACTAATGATGCCCATAAACAAACACGTGTCATCGTTACAATTAATGTTGTTTGTATGAATGGGCGAGCAGAGAGATGAGTCACGGCTCGGGGAGTCGAACCCAGGTTGTTGGAGTGATAGGGCTGCGATATGTATAGCCCTTCATACATCCACTTCATGCCTTTCAGTTGTGAGCCTTGTGAGACCATACTTCACCACGCGGATCAGTGCGAGTTGATGACCCATTGAGATAGCACTAGCCATGGTCCTGTATCAAACTTGTATCACCAGGGTACCTGCATATACGTGATACATCGTATTCACAAATTGCCTTGTCCTTGATGTCACAGTGTGAATAATAAAAGTTCCACCGGATTGTACACAAGTACCCAAAGGAGGCAAATGTGTTGAACTCAGTATAAAATAAAGTCTAACTTTTTAATACAATTCCCAAAGCTTTACGATGAGTGGTGGCTCTCAAACTCGCAATCCCCATTGGTTACATGCATATCCATAGTTTTACTCTGTTCTGTTTTATGCCTGTGCTTCAGCATACAGACTCTTATGATTGGTGGGTTACGCAGATTAGGAAAAAATCCCAAACGCACCAGGTTACAACGTGGCCAGAAAATGACACTCGGCGTTTCCTGTTTTAACAAACAACATTATGATTTACTGCGGGTAGCAGTGGTTAGTACACTGCGATAAAAATCCGGCAACCTGAGTTAGATTCCCAGCCACGACATTGATCAGCACTCGCTTAAACCTGTACAGGTTCGTGGTGCGGGGCACATCCTTGGCCAATAATATTTCATCCGTTTCTCGTGTCCCACATCTCCAACCCACACTGGCCATCACGGTAACGGTCACACAAAACCAACAAACGACACAACATCGAGAGGCGTCCGTCCTGCACTGGTAAAATATGTACACGGAAATGCAGCAAAATGCTTTCCGCTCGACTGGATTCGTTCACTAATTCAGATGCGCGCTGCTTCTGAACACCCGAGTGCCACACAGCAGCATAATGGGGGTACTGAGGGTGCACAGCCAGGGTATCAGCCACCTTCACCGTGCACAGCCCCCCGACCCACCCCATCGCTCACCCTCACCCCACGCCCTGTGCCACCCATGGGCGCGTGTGGCTGTCTAACATTGTGATGAGATCCAGCGTGCGGCTTGTCTCAAGCGATATGTAAATTCTAGGTGGCCCGTTAAACGACCGGGGCGCTGCACACCCGATGTGTACGATTACCCACGGTAATTTACGAGGCTTCCTCGGCACCTACGCAATTTAAGTCTCCAGTAAACATTTCAGTTTCGGGATGAATAATATAGATATTAGTACGTGTAGGTCACATTATATAATGCATACGCGTCAGAATGTGTGGGAGGGGATGTGCCTCTGTGGACGGCGTATTTGTTTGTTCACGTTCTCAGGAATTCTTCTGCGCATAATTCCTACACATCGTGGACCATATGGTGTTTTTAGTGGCATTTGCAAAGAGGTCCTCATCTGTCAGTAGATTGGGAAAGTGGTAAGATGCCATCACTGATGCTGATGACGATAATAACGGTGGTGGTGATGTGTGTGTGTGTGCAATGTAGGCTGCCACATGCAGCGTTCCGCAAATTGCAGGATGTGATCTAAAGGGTCCTACGTGGGACATTTTGGAAACGGAGTCTTAAAGAGCGCTCGTGATCGAATTGGTAGATTGGTACGGCTTTACGAGCAAGACTCCCCTTATCATCTCTGCACGATAAGAATCACGCCTAACAAAAGTGGCCGGGTGGCCCAGAGGTCGTAGCTCTGAGCTCGCTCCACGTTGATCATCAGTGTGAGTCCACGGAGCTTAATCCACGTGATGATCCCTCCTCTCTCTTTCTTTGAGAGGAAGAACATTCGACACCATTATCTCAAAATAGTGATTCTTAAGAGCAATTCTCAGACTTTAAGCTGTGAAAACTTACATCAGTAAGTGATTCCCGTGATTAAACGGGATTCTCAAGGGCAGTGAATTGATGGTGTCTGCTCGGTTGCACAAAAAAAAAAAACATCACAAATAAATTTGGTTCTGCATCTAATTTGGCAAAATTCCAGCTCCTGAGAATTTGAAATGTCAGTTTACCTATCAAGTGATGAACAATACTCCCAGTGACCCTCCCCTACCCCCGGTCCCCCATCGCACCCGCCTCCTCCCCCACTATGTTGTGTAGATGCTTAAAGCGACCTGAGAAGTAGCACACTAATATCCATATCTCTGGGCTGTTTTCCAATAATAATCTGTGTATTGCAAGAGTTATGAATTGAGACTCAACCTCATGAAATGCCTCATGGGATACATTTCAGAGAAAATACAGTGGGAAAGATTTAACGCTCATACAAGATATTTTTTAATATAATATTAAATGCACAAGCTCTGTGGCAGCTCAGCACAAAGGTGTCGGCTGGGAAGGCGCTTTAGAATGTACATCATTTTGTAGAGCAAGCGTATATACCGGGAGTGGGGTGGAGCGGTGGAGTAGTGGTTAGCGCTATTAACCTCGCCATATAAGTCTGATTCCCGGCCACAGCTAACAGCAGTGGTGAATGATATCTGAACCGGTTCGGAGTCCCCGCCTTTCACCAACCCCTGACGCACGGTAAAACACGTTCCCGTAAATCAACACGGTTTGTTAAGTCCTTCATCCGCCAGTGCGTTGACATCAGCGGCTGAAAATCATTATCACTGCGCAGTCTACACGGGCGACGATAATTAAGCGCCAGAGTGTTCTACCGGGGTAATTAATCCAGCCCAGACTTCCGCGATGCAGTGCGGGGCATGCACGTTAATAGATGGTGATGAGGATTGCATTGAAAGATGACACGGACACCGCTGACGAGTTCACACGCGGAGACTCAAAGGCTCTTCACACCGTCAATACACAGTGACCGGTTTTTACGCGACGGAAGAGCTTGTGAACAACTCGACACCATAATCGATGTAGATTTCACGGCTCCATGTACGAGAATTGCCCTTAAGTGTGTTTTTCTTTCGCAGTGAAAGAACATACGCTTGCCACGGAGAACCCGAAACGACAGTTCTTAAGATCATTGCTTCTACATTGTTACTCAACCCCCCGGGAACCTCTTCAACATCTCACTCCAGATCTTCCACAGCTCCCGACACGATATTAACTGTGGCATCATCCGTGGACTAATGTAGGTTTTTATGACTCGATGTATGAGAAGTGCTTTGCAAAGATGTTTGGTTTTTTTGGGACATCCGTGTCGAGTGTTCCTCCTCTCTCCTTCGCTACGTTTCACACTCCCCCCTCCCACACGTTGGAAACATGTTCAGGCGTTCCGAGTTGTGAGTGAGTTCTGTCGAATCATCCTGCACAATATTGCCATTCGTCCGCACACCGTGATAACGAAAATAATAGTGCACATACACATGCAACGTCAGATTATGTCGCAGGAATCCAGCATCTAGAGCTTGCGAGCTCACCGGGCACTTTCTCCTGTAATAATGAAACATCTCTACACAATAATGAACGGGCGATCAGGTGTGCGTTGGACGATGATGACGGTAAACCTATTTTGTCTCTCATCTCATCTCATTGTCTGAAACCGCTTAGTCCTATACCGGGTCACGGTGAGCCGGAGCCTATCCCGGCAGACACAGGGCGCAAGGCAGGGATACACCCACGATGGGACGCCAGTCCATCGCCGGGCACTGCGGGGCAATTTAGCCTGCGAGCCAATTAACCTATGCAGCTGCATGCTTTTGGGCTGTGGGAGGAAACTGGAGTTCCCGGCGAAAACCCACGCGGACACGGGGAGAGCATGCAAACTCCACACAGAAAGGCACCCGAGCCGAGAGATTCGAACCCGGGACCTTCTTGCTGTGCGGCGACAGCGCTAACCACTGGGCCACCGTGCCGCCCAACCTATTTTGTAAGCGCACATATTCTGCATGCGAGAGCATTACGGCAGCACACGTGTACACCCCCAGAATTGTGCGCATTGCATTTTTCAGCGGTCCTATTAAACGCGAGTGTTGGGAAAGGTGCCGGGAGGATAATGTTTGGCGTGAGCGGGGAGTTTGAGCCGCTGTGCTGTGGCGGGGCCGTGTAAAGTAATCAGTGCGCGTGCCAAAGGCTAATTAATTCTATGGATTTTTATGAAATAATGCCTCTTTATAGTATGGAGCGAATTTGGGGTGAAGAAAATCAATATCGGCATTGGCACGGAGTTGTAATTGTATGTAGAGGCGTTTCACAAGTTAAACGGAGTCTGCGGGGACTAACTGTATTAAAATGCAAATTATAATTTGCTCTTTTTTTTTTACCCCCCCATCAACGTTATTAATCTACAAATAATGCGGGTAGCGGTGTAGAAAACCCGTGTATCAGAGTAAATGAACGCATTCAGGTGAAATTAAAATCGATGTTTTTTTTTTATATACCTACAACATTTACCCTCGGGCGCAAAATAACATACAAAGTGTTGCGCTCTCAAACTAAAATGCTTTTAGACCAGCCCAGGTGCGGCAGTGAACAGGGATCTGTACGCATATCAGCTCTCTGGGCTCATTTTGCTGAGGTCACATTGAGAAATGAGAACTCGCAGATTGAGAACGAACTTTGATTAGAAATGTGTGTTTTTTTCTCTTCTCCTGGACCCAGTGGAGGGTTGAGAGAATGAAAGCGGCTTTCCAAATTTAGCTCACGCTATTAGATGTCAAATTGTTTATTACAGTTGTGTTTTTGTATTTTTTTTTTACCATTTTCTTTGTGGTAAACATTTTTTTTTAAGCAAAGTCAGACGGTATAAAATAGCTCACCGATCGCAGCAAGGGAACACCACAATTGGTGTTTACTCGCTCCAGTGAGTCCGTTTAAGTGACACCCACGCGAGTGCACCACTGCGGCCTTCGCCCTCTCCGCGTGACTCCCGTCGCCTTCGTGACACCGGCTCGTCCCTTGGCGCACCAGCGCGGGGTCAATGTGGGGGTTGACTCCCTGCTGGGGCTGGCGCAGGCTCTTTCCTTCAGCGCGAGCCCTGCGGGGTTGACTCCCTGCTGGAGGTCACCGCGTTTATTCGGGGTCCAGCGGGTGGTTGTGCGGCACCAAGGAAGACCGATGTAGCCCGCTCGGCCCCTGCGGTGTGCTTAACCTGTGCACGGTTGCTAGGGCAGCGTAGATAACTGGCTAACAGCAGCACAACAGGACTCCATCAGCAATTACCATTGAGGGCCCTAATAAGATTTGTAATGTCGTTAGCAATCCCAGGAATGTTGGAGATGGGTGCCCACTACAAAATGACGAACGGTAATGTAACAGCACTGTCGATGAAAGAGTTATGATAGTTGTTGGGTTTTTGTGTTGTGTGTTGTTTTATATCATATTATCCGCACGGTATTTTATTTGCTGTTGGGCTCCTGATAGGACCCTGGGCCCTCACCGCCGCTTTGAAAACTTTCCGCATGAAAACCGAGCCCGTTTTGACATCCACATTCCATCCTTTGCCAGTCCTTGATTTGCCCTCCTTCGAATGCCACTATTGAAATAGAACTGCAGTCTATTGTGAAAGGTTTGCATTCTTCTCAGCGGTGATCTCCCCAATTCAATTACTTAAACTGCACAAATAAAAAGCCTAAACATGTCGTTCTCTGCACTTAAACTATACAACCATAGTCAACACGCGCCATTTAGTTTAGCAATGGGAGATGGGTTCTATTCCCTCAGGAGATCCTTCCCATCCTCATATTTTGAAGGATAACTCCTCCATAGTAGAAACAATATCACAGTAAACCGTATTATACACGAATGTCTTGGCCGGGTGACGCTGTGAGAAAAGTGGCACAACTTGCGAACGGCTGCAACTTTAAATACCTGTTAGGGGTCAAACTCAGTGCTTAATTAACTCTGAGCTGACATCAGCGGCTGTGCTATGAAGAGACCTGACCCTTCCATAGGTAGGCAAACATTCCGCCATCAGTGGCTCATGATTAGAAACAGAGGTGAGCAACGCCTCACACTTGCTTGCTCGTAGCTCCACACCCTCGCTTACCGAAGCCTCGACCTGCGTACGTGTCCTGCACTGAATCGCTTGAACTTCATCACCAAACCACCATCGAATCAACATGACCCTCGTCATCATTATCCAGTCATTATCATCCAAGCAACTTCCAATCATCGACTTATTATTATACATATAATTATCGTTATAACCATGACACGATACCATTAGAGTATAATTATCCAAGGATTTTCCAGTCACACAACCATCACCCAATATTCGAAACGCCATCATCATTGACGTTATGAAAACATCATTATTACTATTAATTATTATTTAGCAGGTGCCCTTATCCAGGGCGATTAGCATCATGACACACATCTCATCTCCTCTCATTGTCAAAAATCGCTTAGTCCTGTATAGGGTCGTGGTGAGCCGGAGCTTATCCCGGCAGACACAGGGCGCAAGGCAGGGATGTACCCATGATGGGACGCCAGTCCATCACCGGGCATTGAGCGCAGTTTAGTCTGCAAGCCAATTAACCTGTGCAGCAGCATGTTTTTTGGACTGTGGGAGGAAACCGGAGTGTCTGGCGAAAACCTACACAGACACGGGGAGAACATGCAAACTCCACACAGAAAGGCACCCGAGCCTAGATTCAAACCGGGTACTTCTTGCTGTGAGGCGACAGCGCTACCCACTGGGCCACCGTGCCACTCTCTCATTTCCAACGAAAACATATATATATATCGGTAAATAGATAAATAAAGAAATAGATAAATAGGTCGACAGACACAAACGGTTGCCCGACATTGCAGTGTCAAGGCGTGGTTGTCAGACCGCGTGCCGATGTATTTTGAACAGTTTCCGAAATGACACGAGTGACTCTGTGATCCTGATTTCTGTTGCCAAGTCATTCCGCCATCACTCCACCACCGTTCAAGAGCTCCTCCACTCGCGCCCTTGGGAACCCTGGAGCTGTGCCTCCGCGGTCCCCGCGGTCCCAGTTCTGCACCCCACGGAGTCCTCCGCTCTCTCGGGGTTCCGCAGGATCCGCGAGGACAGCGCCGCCACCGCCGCCCCCGCCACCGCCGCCGTTGCCTCCGTCCTCTAATCTTGCGATGATTCTCCCAGCTCCAGTATCGTGCACCTGGCCGAGGGTAAAATTAGCAATTAGTTGTTAAGTCACCAGGGCTTGCAATTAGCATACCGTCTCCGATATATATTTTAAAAAGTCTGCCTCCAGGCTCCGTATAGCTTGATAATTTACTTTCTGAAATTACAAAAACGTTCACAATTGGTGGTTTCACGGTTCTGCAGGTTGGACATTTGTGTTTGGGGAAATACAAGAATTGTTTTTTTCACCGTTTCCTTTATTGCCTCAATAAAATAAGAAGCGAATCGCGTGGGTGGATGACGATCACGGTGGATATTGTTGCCGATGCCCCGTTATGAAACCTCTTGGAGAACAGTTTTATCACTGCGTACATGTACAGTATTTGAGTTGCTTAGGTGAAGTGGTGGCGCAGTGGTTAGCGCACTGTGCTACGAACCCCGACTCCTTGCTTCGATTCCCAGTCATAGCTAACACCAGTGGCAAGTTATGTACGAACTGATCCTGGGACCCAACGTGAGCAACTCATACTGGCAAGTGTGGTGAATTATTTTCAAAGAACTTATATGACCTTCACAGAGAGCAACGAGAAATGTTGTTCCAACAGTGGACTGACAGAGTGCTATAATATTTATAATAGCTGTAAACTATTGTACTTGGCATGCTTGCCTTTAAGCAATCTGCCACATGCTTGCCATTCGCCATGACATGTGTGTCTTTTTATGAGCAGTTCAGTCTCCAACATAAAGCCAAACACACATTAATGGGCTTGGACAAGATCCCAACGTGTGACCCTCCTAAAATACTAGACGTTTGAGACTCCGATAAGACGTTGCTGGGTAAATAATCCAATAGGAGTCACACACGCACACTGCGCCTGAGGATGCCTCCAACGTGTGAGGCGAAACGTCGCGAGGTGGAGAGAGGAAGCGAACGACGCGGCTGTCCTGAGAGAGCAGCTTTTCGAAGCAATCATCATGCATCGAGCCGTGAAAACCTACATCATTACAAATAATCCACGTAGTTACGTAATTTTCAGGAGCAGGTCTTTGAATGCTGCTGTCATAAACAAGTCACTGTAGTGTTCACCATAAAATAACATTCAGAGTAAACATTCTAAGTTATGCAGGTCTCTGTGGTAAACAAAATTCGTATTTTACCATTGCTTTGTAAAGATAATGATTAATGCTGATGACGATAATCGAGTGGCCAAAGCAACGCACTCTAGGCTGTGAGATCCTTCCACTGCTCATAGCGCATTGGATAGAACCCACGTCAGCAACCAAAGCCCCAAAACGTCGGCACTGAATTCAGTGACAGAAAATATAAATTTCACATCACATTTGTTTTTTTATCTTAAAAAAAAAACACCGTTTGAATGTGAGCCCAAGCTGACATTGAAACACATGGCCTGGGGTGACAGCTTGTGACCTTTGCCTCCCAGGCTCGGCCTGTGCGATTTAAACTTCACCGGACCCCAGTGACGTGGAGCCCCATGGACCTCACTGCGACCAAGATTGTGCTCTTTGTGGCCAATGAGCAGCAATCAGAGCTTCCGCCGTGGTTGGTTTAGCGATTCAGTTGCTTTGTGTGATGGTTACGACCCAAATACACAACTCGTCATGCTTTCCATATTCTCAGGGTTCGTTTTTTTCCGCTCGTGCGAAAAGCCTTTGTCAGTATCTTGTACTCTTTACATGACATACACATTTTCGGCGTGTGTTTTCGCCTGGTGCGACAGTTTCCTCCCGCTGTCCAAATAAATGTTGGCTAGGTTAATTAGCCTCGCTAGATACCCACAATGCCCTGCGATAGACTGGCATACCACCCTAGGTATAGACCTGCCGTGCAGCCCGTGTCTGCCGGGATAGACTCTGGCTCATCACGACTCCCTTCAGGCTTAAGCGGGCTACGAGTGATGAATTAATGAATACTAAGGATAACATGTCTTCGAATTAAACAAAATTAAGTCCTCCAACGCCACGTGACACCACTTGCGGTGGTAATATCACAGCAGCGATGTAACGTACCCGATGCCACTTACTGTGATGTTGCACATTTTGGAACAATCTTAATTTGGCATCTAAACCAGATTTGTGGATTTGTTGTAATTGACCTAGAACACGTGCTTCCCTTGGTAGCATCTCGGCCAGCGACTTTGCACTGCTCATCTCTCCGCGTATGTCGGGAGCGCCTGCCGGAAATCCCCGCGTGCTGCGCTTGTCTACTTTCAGGGATCATTTCTAGATATTTCGAGCTTACGAAACGGGCTCGAAAGTGTGTCCATGATTTGACAGTGTTTTGTTCCGCGCTCTGACGGATCCGTATTGGCCCTGGCTCAGCCGGTGACGGGAGAGGACGGGCCGGCTGGGTACGCGCGGACACAGGAAAGTTCCAGGCGCGAGAGTGCGCGCACGTCTGTGTGTGTGTGTATGTATTCAATCAGACAATACCCGCCACGCACCGGTTTGACGGTGGGAATAAATTGCCCGTAGGTAGGAAGGGGGGGGGGGAGAAAAGTAAGAAGTCGAGACTCGGAGCAATAGCTCACTCTAATTGGGACTGTGCAAGGGCTCTGATAGACGAACGCGCTGCAGGGGAAATAACCATAAAACAGAACGTTGTTCTTTACACCTACGCTAGAACAAGAGGCGCACATTTAATTAGGTAGCTGCTATGTATTAATTTCCTTTGGCTTGTTAAACATTCCACCTTTTACTTTTTTTCATGCATTGTGCACGAGGGGGCAGGGGGTCCAAATTCATTAAAATTCTCTCGTGGCATGACTTTTTTTCTTCTTCTTTTAAACTTTATTTTCTGTCAACTCTTCGAAAAATAATTTACATTGCCGAGTCATCCCACTGCTAAAATACCATGAAAACATGCGAAGCGAAAGAGCATGCTGATGCCTCATATTTACGTAACTTGTGCCACCCAAGTAGTTCCTAATGGATGGAAAAAACGTGCAATAATAACAATGATTGCATTTATAGAGCGCCCTTCACCCAAGGGTCACAAAGCGCTGCACAGAGCCGCGGAGAGAACGGCACGTCAACCACGACAGAAAACGGAAAATCAGCAACAATAACGGGTTTTTTTGCTACAGGTTTTGCGCAAACCTGAAGGTTTATTACAAAGAACTCCCAAAACATGATTTATATTTTACTCTCCTGCAATTAAGCATCATAGTGACCTCTCTGAGCCAAAGAATAGACATGTCGAGATGACACCTAAATATGTAAATATGTAAATTAATTATTTACATATTTACACATTTTAGATAGCGGCGCGGTGGCGCAGTGGTTAGCGCTGACGCCTCACAGCAAGAAGGTCCCGGGTTCGAGTCTCTCGGCTCCGGTGCCTTTCTGTGTGGAGTTTGCATGCTCTCCCCGTGTCCGCGTGGGTTTTCGCCGGGTACTCCGGTTTCCTCCCACAGTCCAAAAGCATGCTCCTGGATAGGTTGATTGGCTCGCAGACTAAAATTGTCCCGCAATGCCTGGCGATGGACCGGCGTCCCGTCGTCGGGTGTATTCCTGCCTTACGCCCTGTGTTTCCGGGATAGGCTCCGGCTCACCGTGACCCTAAATAGGATTAAGCGGTTTCAGATAATGAGATGAGATGAGATAATTTGTAGTTAAAAGTGGAATTGCAAAATTATCTGCCCATAGAGATGCTTGGGTAACGAGCAGTGGCACGGTAATTGGTGCACTGTGCTTATGAACCCCGAGACTTAAGTTAAATTTACAACCAGCGATAATATCAGTGACAAGTGATATCTGAACAGATCCTGAGACTCAACTGAGCAACCCTCTTTTGGCCAGTGTGAGCTTATGAACCTGAATGCGGGTCACTATCACGACTAACGCCGGTGGAGAGTTAGTATTTCGTTCTGTTACATCCGTTGTCACCAACCCGCATGGCCCAGCGTGGTGAGGCGTGATTAAACAGCCCCCAAAACTGACTATCCCACATATGGCGATTCGGTGTCCAAATCAGCATTACACTCTGCTACGAGTGACGCAATCATCTGGCTCAGCCACTTCAGTGTAAAATTATAGCTGCTACTCTATGCCAACATCAGCCATACAAAGTCGAATACGTGGGTTGACAAAAGGACTATAAGCTAATATAGATGTCCGTATGGTTTCATCTTTGAAATATATGCACTGACTTTTCAACATGAGACCGAGGATCGTGCTGGGTTTAGAGGCAATTATGGTTCCATCTGTGTGGAACGTAAGCATTGGCAAGATATTACGGCCAGGCTTGGCGGGTCACCGTCGACTGGAATGGAGCCACGTTTGCCGGCTTTAGGCAATGAAGTGAGGGCATAGGAAGGGAAGACGTGACTCTGCACGAGTGTCAGCTTCGTCTCGCCGGCAAGAAGTGTCCAGGAAGAGAAAAAAAAATCTAAGAAATGCAATAGAATCGAGAGCTGTTCTTCAAAAAAGAAGCTGATTTCCAATTTCTCGGCTCGATTTCACACGCGAAATAAATTAATAAAAATTGGAGCCCGGTGCCGGCACAATACAGATGAAACATTAAAATTCCGAGAGTAAATTGCGGTTCTTAAAAAAAAAACTTAGATCAGGAAACGCGCACGTCCTCTAATGTGGCCATTCCTTCTGCTCTCGGCGCTGTGTAAAATAGACACGTGCATTTCGGCCATTTATCTAAAAGTGACGGTGAATTTTTAATGCCGTCGTTTGATGGATGTCGCGTAATGAGAGAAGAAGAAAAAACACCCTCAGCACACCGAACGTTTCAAACCGGGGCAATGCATCGCTCATTTCCCTGCAAGCAACAGCCATCCTTTAAATTATTATTGTATGAACACATGGATAATAAATACGGTGTGTTAACGCTGACTATAATAACCTTCTTCCCGAGAAAGGGAATGCTAAAGAGGCCACTGCCATTTCGCCCATGAGTCACTGTTCTTACCAGGATTTTCCTTTCATTAGGTGCTGCTGTAAAGCTCAACATGATGTACGTGTGTGTGTGTGATGGCCAGATGCATGCACGGGATATTCAGCGGCAGGGCTTGCAAATTGGCTTCCCGCGTGGAATGTTGTTGCGCGAGTAAGACAAGTAAGTGCGCTGCAGTGCTGTGTCTATATATGTTATGGCAAATATGTATGGCATGTACAGGGTAAGCATACGCCGTCGTGTACGTGTGAGTCTGTGGGGAAGTGTGGGGCGGTGGTTAGTGCGCAGCGCTACGAAGCCGGCGACACGAATTCAATTCCCACTCACTGCCAACACCGGTGACGATTTTCTGAACTGCTCCAAGGGGCTCCCCTAGGTCGACTCGGCCTCAAATGAGTACCAATGTATCGGTGTAAATATCGCCACTGGGAAGATCAAAGGCGACCCACCCTCATGTGTGTCATACCAGCTTTACTAGGTGCTGCTCGCTAACAGCTCTTGCCCCCCCGCTAACAGCTCTTGCCTCCTAGAAGTATTGTAAGGCTATACGGGGCAACTTTGCTTTTGTGGGGAACAGCGGTGTGTAAGTTGTTGGCGCTATGGCTAACATCGTATACCAAGCCTATGCTGGACGTTTGTTAAGCCGACTCGGCCTTGAATGATTACCAGGTGTGGTAGGCGTGATGTTGGCCACACTATCCAATCGTGTGCCTTGCTGCCTTGATCGGGTGCACGCGTGCGTGATGAGTGATGACATATTCGTAACCACGGCCGACATCACTGGCAGGTGGTGTCAGAGCTTTGAATGAGTACCTGGTGTGGTGTGACCATAACATCAGGAATGGGGGAACAAAGGCGGTCAGGCTTAGCGCTGGTCACATTAGCTCGCCAGGTGCCGCGCTTGCCTTAATAGGCACTCACCAACGACACATGCTCCAACAATGACTCTGCGAGAGTCTCCGGGTAGAGATGTGAAAGTGTGTACATTGGTCACAAAGCTTTCTGCCTGCACACACTGACTTTGGCATGAGTGTTATTTTATTAAACGACTAGTGTCGGCTTTGCAGAGACGTTTTACCGCAACAGATTAAACCTCTCTTTGTACGTAAATATTTTTTAAAAGGGCAATAACAAGTTTACACTGGTCTCTTGATAAAAGCCATCGATATGCCGGAATTCTGAGTGGAATGTTCTGGAATACCATTGCTGGTGGACATTGGAAATGTATGAATTCATTATCAGAACCCACTTCATCTTACACAGCAGGGGTGGTGAATCATTGTTGCGGGTGGAGGGCCACGTCTGTCATGATGCACAACGAGATGGGTGTCGTTTTAAGGGCGGAACAATGTTGGATGGAAGTAATACACGGCTGTATTTTGCCCACCTATGTTGTACAGGGTTGCGATGAAGCCTGAGCCTATGCCGGTCGACGCAGGGAGTAAGGTACCCGAAGAAAAATGGCGTGGACATGCGGAGAACACGCAATCTCCACACAGAAAGACATCCAGGCTGTAAATTGGTCCATTTGCTGTTAGACAGACGGCAGTACTCCTGTCCGCACCACTGTGACAGTCCACAGAGGAGATGCAGCATAGGGTTGGAAGGGAGATGTCTGTTTTTGCGTTGTCTTATGCAATTCTGGACAAGTTTTGATTGAAAAGGGGCTCATGTTTACAAGTAGGAGAAATTGCTCCACTCGTGACAATGAAATATATAGAGTCTCATAATTCACTCTGCCCTTCATGTATTTATAAGAAACATATTTGGATACATGAATGTGTACACAGGAGGTGGAGTGGTGATATTGTGGTTTGCCCTGAGCTTGAGTCCACGCCAGGGCCAACATCAATTGTGAGTGAAATTTGAATCAAAAATTTATTTGGTCCTGCCCAGCTTTGCCCACAGACGAGCCTCGATTGTGAAACAACACCTTTCTTGACAAAGTTCGCTGAAGCCCTTTATTCAGCATTGTATTGACTAGCAGAGTTCCTGCCCTATGGCAGATCCTGGTGCAAGCATGAAACACGTTCTTTTGAAGTCGGGATGAAGGTGGAAGAGCGCCGTGGAGGATTGGTGGTGGTGTAAAAGTGGGATTTTAACACGAAAACAGTGTCAAAGTTTCAGAACATTAATCGATAAGTGGCACATGAAGCTGACATAAGACATTAAAGCCTTAATTTTTGTGAAGGTCAAATATGCTATCATGAAGAATTCCAACCAGGGGTCCTCAGTGCACAACATACGGAAATATATAAAAAAAACCTCTTTGACCATTACATAATAATAGCAGTTATAGAGCGCTTTTCACCCGAGGATCATAAAGCACTGCACTGAGCCCTCAGGTTCCATTGGACCCAGGTTAGGGAATCATAGACCATTGTTTCAGGCAATAGCTTCAAAACGGAGAGGGTTAACACTGCTGACTTGTAGTTGACGAACACACCTTACACTTTGGAATGGTCAGTCAGATGATATAATTTCGATTGAAGGTTTAAGACATATATTATTTTTTAGATAGTTAGAGTTGACATTATAGCCATTTTAACGATTTTGAAACCGCATTTCCTCAAGTAAACAGCGCTTAATTGAACGAAAAAAAACTTAATTGGAAACCCGATGAGTGATTTTAGTAAAGGAACTATATATTCAGCTCCAAATTAAGTGCTGCCACCAGTGCGGCTTGGCACGCGGGTGTTGGAATAACTGTGGGAATGTCTGTCCCTCACAACGACAAGGGTTGATTTACATAATCCTGCAGGCGGCAATGACTTTCCACGTCAATTTATAGACACCAGGTGTGGCCAATTACGGTTAATTAAACCACATCTGCACACACCGTCGTGCATTTAATCTATTGACCACTATATTATATGCCAACATATTACCCTGTGCGTGCGCATATGCTTAAGAGGATGGTCAGAACATTTCGGCAATAAATCATTGTTGAGTACACCATGTATGTGAGTGTGGAGAGGGCCTCATCAGCCAGTGGATGGGTAATTTGCCGTGCACACACGCGCGCAATAAAATAAATATATAATTGTACACAGATGTCGAGAAAGAGGATAGAACACAAGTATCAAATGTGCCAAAGAGGGACGAGAGGAACATATTATCTGAATTACACGGTCTAGGAAAACAGGTTCGTGACACAATTGCAATCAGAGATCATCGTCTGTTAAGCAAAGAAAGCGAGCGTGAACAAAAGACTTCGTCATTATCAATACCCGCTTAATCCTGTACAGGGTCGCCGGGGGCCAGAGCCAATCCCGGCAGACAGAGGGCAACGAGGCAGGGCTCTATCCAGGATGTGATGCCAGCACATTGCAGGGTACTGGGGGGCAATTTACTCAGCAGGCCAATTAACCTGGCAGCAGCGTATCTTTGGAATGTGGGGGGGAAATCGGAGTACCCGGCACAAAAACCCACGGGGCCCACGCGGACATGGGGAGAGGCCACGCAAACTCCACACGGAAAGCACCCGAACCCGGAATCGAACCCAGCTCCTTGCTGTGAGGCGACAGCGCTTTTTTTTCTGCCAGTTTGTCTGGATGTTTTTAAAGTTTGCTTTGAGTCGTCAAACTCTTCTGCGTTGGACCCCACGGGTCCAACGTCTTATAAGGGGTGAGCATTCCCACAAATTACCAACCACACTCACTGCCCTGTGATGCATCTATTTACACCGATGAGTGGATAGTGGCGGTGAGGATTTCAAAAACTTGTCCCATTGCTTTGAACCTGCGACCTGTGAATTGCAATTCCTCTGGGTTAATGTTAAAATAATTGTCCGAACAATTACACAGTTCCTTATCCTGCAGTCGACGGACAGATGTACTAATAATAACTGCATCTATAGAGCTGTTTTTCACTCGAGGGTCACAGAACGCTGCACAGAGCTGCGGAGAGAACGGCATGTCAACAACGACATTACAATGGGAAATCAGCAACAATAAGGGTTTTTTGGTGGGGTTTTTTTTTAACAAAACCGAGAGAACGGCATGTCAACAACAACATCAGGACAGTTCAACTGAAAGTCAAATAGTACTATTTTGTCAAAGGCGATTTTTAA
Source organism: Mordacia mordax (assembly GCA_036362905.1). NCBI lineage: Eukaryota > Metazoa > Chordata > Hyperoartia > Petromyzontiformes > Petromyzontidae > Mordacia > Mordacia mordax. Next base: position 5,131,697 of record JAZEWT010000020.1, on the reverse strand, counting down.
GATTTTCCTACGTTTTGGTGTAATTTCCAAACGTAACCCGTATTTTCAGACGCTCTAAAACAGACACTTGATTTGTTCCCGCGTCGTGGGATTTTGACATCTGGGGAAATGGAAATGTCCCTTTGAAAGATCAATGATGTCGTAGCCGACCCTTTAAATCATAATGGAGCGTCACGCCATGACACACACACACACTGCACCACGCTCTGTGCGCAGCACTCAGAGAGGATCCAGTTCTCTTCCAACGTGACCTGGACCCGCATTCCACAATGGAGCAATTAAAATTCACACCACCATTCAAGGTTACTGCTTTGCTAAACAGCCACTCTCTAATTGCCTCTAATGACCACGTCTGGTGTGGGAGATTTTTTTTTTCATCCCTTGAGAGACCGATGGTTAAAAGTTGCCCACCGACCTGCCTTTGGGGAACGTCCCTCGACATTTAAGACATTTAAGCTCAGGGCAGCACTCGCACCTTTCGGCCCATCTATTGTAAACCTGTCTCGGTTGTTTTGTGCCTGCGTCTAAATGGTACTTGTCAGTACAATTATTATATCAGCATGAGAACAAAAGTGGTGTTGTTTGAAACGAGGAATACTCAATGTGGCTCAGCACCTGCTGGCCTCGACCCGTGCCACACCACTGAGCACGGCCCCATTAGATTTGAGGCGGCCATAATTTTGAAAAGCCCCTCTCTCTGGACGCATTTATTTTTCTATTTTTTTTTATTTCATATGCATCATTTAGATGATGAATCAATGTTGGTTGAAAAGTTAATTGTGAAACATTACATTTTGGAACGTGACTGGTAGCAACACGTAGCGATCCGGTGGCTTTACTTAACACTTATCTTTAGGGTTAGTGTTGCGTTTAAACCACACTAAGCCTGTATATCCGAAGCACTGGGCTGCAACCCTTAAAGCCACTGCATTTAATACTATTTTTACTGATATTAATTAATTGGGGAACATGGCTCATATTATCTACCATGTGTTTTCTGAAACTTTAATTAGTTTTATTTGTAAGCAAGTAAGAGCCCTTTGAAATAAGAAGTCAATTCCAGGGAAAACCTCAGATTCAAAACATATCGCGTAGGAGCTCCCATCGAGTTTAACATATATTATCTAAACCGGAAGCAATTAGCGAGCAACAGATAATTAACAAATAAATTAAGCTGGGCCATGTTTGACAACCTGTGTTACTCTAGACAAATGTTCGTTCTTCCCAGGAGACTGAACGTGTTGATGGGGAGGTGTTACCCACACATCCCACATAGGCCAATCAAACCGTGCAACTCAACTACGTGCTCCTTAAAGTGCCCCCCCCCACTCTCAAAATTTCCACTACAAAAAGAGATATCCTCTCCCCACCTACCTTTCTACCTATGATTGATTTTTTTTGGGTAAGTGTGATCGAGCTCAGCGTAGTTGCCACGTAATTAATTTTTAACAGTTATTGTGCAACGGCGATTAATATAACACAATGTGTGGTATGTTGACATTTTAATTGGAAATCCGGCACGTCATTGTCTTCTAACAATAAATGAAGGTTTTTGAAGTTACGGTAAAAAAAATTGTCATTTTTTACATGGAATCGTAATGGTGCCACCTTAACTTGCCTGCACCTGAGCACTTAACTACTGTGTCGGGCTGAACTTCTTGAATTTACAAAGATCTGCTGGACAAACCCGGCATAGATGCCGCCACGCCAGAACAAACTAAATACAGCAAAGACTCTCGGATGTCATTCTTCAGGTTCGGTGCCCCATCCAAATATGTCAAATTGACCAATTAAACAGAAATGTAATGTGATTTACCGTGCAATGAGTGTTTCCGCGCCTCTTTGTGAAACGTGTAATTCTCGCTTGCAATCGAGCAACACGAAGAATGGCGTGACAAGTCAACCTAGTGCGCATAACAAGGATACCCATGAATCCTGGGTCTCATACGGTTTCGGATTTACCAGTCCTGTGTATCCGATGCATGTCAAGGAATCACGTATTGTGCAATTATTGCTATGGAATTTCTTAGAAATTTAAGCTTTGGTAATTACACAGTGATCAAAAAGTTATTCACTGCCCTCTGCCAAATTCTTGCTGGATCAAGGCCTCCAAATGCCGTGTTCGTCACGGGACCTTTAAGCAGTCTTCATGATGCTGGTTGGTAAAGGTTGAGAACAGGATCCATTCTGGTATCACTCGAATTTGATATCTGTGACCTTAAATAATAATAACAATTTCACTTCTAGAGTGCTTTTCACCCGAAGGTCACAAAGCGCTGCACAAAGCTGCAGCGATAACAGCATGTCAGCAACAACAACATAAGAAAAGCAAATCAGCAAAAATAACGTTGTTTAAAAATATAAATCTGGTCACGGAGTTGGTAGCACAGTGTACTGCCTAACCAATGTACCACTGCTCCCCTATGTCAATAGCACACTGCAAAATTACATGTTGGGCCAATGTGGCTGAAGCCATGTTATACACATAAAGTAGATGTCAGCTGCTCTGTGCTCCTCTTTGATAGATAACCAAAATAAAACCCTGCAGACTTGTAGATTATACAGAAGCTGGTAGATGCAGCGAACAGCATTGAGAAGCTCCAAGAGCCCAGAAGTTTTATTTCATTCGCCAACTCTTCTGTCTCTCTCTCGGGATCCACCCTGTAGTGCGTTTTGTCGCTCGTTAATTCTCGTGACCCCTTGATTTATTTTGCTTCAGCGTTAGCCGAACGATAAACAAGATGAAAGCGTCCTTGATGATCATCATAGCTGTGATGGTCATTATCATAACTGTGCTGTTTACGTTGTGGAGGTGCGGTTTATCCTTTGCATTGTTTGCAGAAATCCAACCATTTCGTGGCGGCTCTCTTCTAGAAAACCTTTGTAAGGTAGTCTAAGGAAAAAAATGCGAAGAATTACTTTTAAATAACTACCCATCGCACAAGTGCAGTTCTGCTCTTGTTGTGTGTGATCATGCGTAATTCCAGCAACTGTTACGTTTTGCCCGCATGACTCCCGAGTAATTGAGCAGCTGAATGGCCAGTCAATCAAATACTTGTATGTTCAAAAGTCACTTCCCAGTATTCCACAAAAGAAGTTTTTTTTTCCTCTGTAGAAAAGAGTGTGGCAAAGTGTCGTCGTGTCTGTCAAATAGTAGGTACTGCTAACGGCGTTGCGTTTTCGCATGCGCGATGCACAACTGGTCTTCGCTGATATCTCAAGCTGTGTCAGAGAACAGGCAGAGTCAATGTCGTTTTGTAAATCCGACACTGAGTGAAGGCATTCCTAATTTGCTGATGTGGACTCGAGTTTTGAGAATTGCTCTCCATAGCTGTTCTTTCGGGATAGTCGTGTCGAGTGTTCCTCCTCTCGCTTTCGCGACGTTTCACCTCCCACATTGGACGCATCATCAGGCATCTCTAAACCAAGCTACGTCGGCCATTGGGGTTGTAGCACATTACTTCACCACACCGCTCAGTGCGGGCAGCATGGTGGCGCAGTGGGTAGCGCTGTCGCCTCATAGCAAGAAGGCCACAGGTTCCATTCCCGGCTCGGGTGCCTTTCTGTGTGAAGTTTGCATGTTCTCTCCCCGTGCCCGTGTGGGTTTTCGCAGGGCACTCCAGTTTCCTCCCACAGTCCAAAAAACATGCTGCTGCATAGGTTAATTGGCTTGCAGACTAAATTGCCCGCAGTGCCCGGAGATGGACTGGCGTCCATCGTGGGTACATCCCTGCCTTGTGCCCTGTGTCTGCCGGGTTAGGCTCCAGCCCCTCCCGCGACCCTGTATATGTACTGATACTGAACTGAACTTCTCAGTGCGAAATTTGTGAAGTCGTGATTCACAATCAGGAATTGAGTTAGAATCATATTTTGTTATCTTCTTAACATTGTGATGGCTGTAGCGGCCTCTAGTGACTGCAGGGATTCGCGCAAGCCCCAGACCTAAAGCAACGCAGGCAATGCTCAGAGGGCGCTGAGTTAGAGGCACGGTGGTTCAATGCGTGCAGCACGTGGCGGAGTAATCGATGATAGATCGACGAGGCATCATTACGCGCCCAGTGGCCGCGTGTCCTGGCCACGAGCCATACGCGTGCGTGTGCGTGTGTGCATGCGTACGCATCTGTGTGCGTGCGTGTGTGCGTGCGTGCGTGCGTGTGCGCGATGCGTCGGCGTCCTTGTTGTGTCTCGATGTAAATTGACAAATGGCTGCTGCCAACCATGCAGAATAATGACACGGTATAAAATGAAGAATATTTTTAGCTAAAGTAATTATCATCTGTTTTCATAGCCGCGGCATTCATTTTTCACATTAATTCGCAAATAATTTCATCACGAGTGGCAATTCATTTCTGCGCTCATTATTACGTCGCTAATTGAGCCCCCCGTCTTTTAATATTTTTAATATTTATTTCTTTTTCAGCTCATCGTGCGAGATGTTTGGTAAACGAATATAAATGTCAACATAAAATTCAGGACCCTGCGCGTGTTGCATTTTTAATGCAAAAACTTGCAAACCATCTGCTCTTGCATATGTATGTTCTTTTACTCCACAAATGAATCCCGCTGCACACAACTCGTCAGGCTTTTGATGCGCAATGAATATCCATAAAGTTCCGAATTACACAATTTTATTGTGTCCTGACAGCCGCAAAATTAATGTATCCCGCGGCTCGATAATAGCCAAGGATTTTTTTCTTAATATAATGTTAATTTATTTATATAACCATTTTTTAGAAGCATGGTGTTAAATTTTTAACTTACAAAAAGCTTGGGTACAGGTGTACATGTCCATTATATTTTCTCGAACAAATGCATTTTGGGCACTGTGACTAAGTATTGAGTTAAAGTCAGTTCTGTGTTACGGATTGCTTAAAACCACAGATTGTGAAAAATAGCACGCACATTACAGCACACGATGCAAATGTTGTTGGCGACAAAGTTACTCAACTTGTGCGAATGCTACGTTTTAGTTGAATGAGCTGAGTAATCCAGTCTAATTCTGCAAGTTCGTTGTACATGTTTGTTGCGCTGTGGGTCACATCAGTCGCACAGAGCGCACGGTTTCAAATCTGCAGGTGCTGAACCGTTTGAAATCCTGTTCGAGAATTGACTCAGACTCTTCGTCTCTCCAGAGTCAATACAATACATTGGGTCACACTGTCAAACACCGACTGTCCTATGGATAGCCTCGCTCCTGTCATAATAATGTGGAAGGTCCACAACTGGCTCAGAGCTGTGAACACAGAATAAGCATCGTCACGCACTCTCTTTATTTCATGTCGAGAATAATTTGTTGATGATAAAATTGCCCTTGTCAGAGTCTCTTAAACTTTGTTGAGAGTTCTTCGCTTTATAATTTAATTATCAGTGCTATTCGTGTTGATACTGGTGCTGCAAATTGTTTTAGTTTCTGATTCGCTGGCATGCAGGGGCAACCCATACTCTAATAAAGCATGTTTCAGAGACTTAACCAATTTGTGCCAGTGTACAGACTTAAACTGCACGAAGGCATTTTATATGAGCCAATTAAACTGCTTTACCCAGCACCGAAATGAGAATATAGTTGCTGCTTTATGTACGACTGGCTTTCAGAGACTCTTGTAGCTTACGGAGAATGACTCCGTACGCCTGAGGACGCCTCCAACGTTTAAAACGAAACGTAGGAAATGAGAGACAGGGAGCGCTCGACACGGCAATCCCGAAAGAGCAGCTATGAAAAGTACTCCTTTATGGAGAGTCTTGCGTGTGATCAGGCGCGGACATGGCTCATGCACCTTACCGGTCCAGTCGTATAATAACCCGACTTCCCACCCATTTGCACAGATTGCTTCAGTCACGTATTTAGCGGTACATCGTACTGAACCGTACCAGCTTACTTTCGCCTCCGGGTGTGCGTGATGTCAGATTGCCAGTGATGTCACCGCGGTTGAGGTGCAACGTCTCACCACTGCTCGTATCGTTCGGAACACTTTGCAGAAGTCAAAACAAACAACGTTATTTCTGTTGATTTGCCATTCACGTGTCGTTTGTTGTTATGACGTTCTATCCACAGTTCTGTGCAGCGCTTTGTGACCCTCGGTTGAAAAGCGCTGTAGAAGTGCAGTTATTATTATTAAATCCAGGTACGCGATTGCTTTGCTGAAGTGGAATAAGCCTTCCGTGTGAGGAAAGGCATTCGGGAAGAGGGGGCAATGCTGACAGTGGACTAAATGTTGATGTGTATTTAACGCTCTGGAGGTACATAGGAATATGGATGAGAGTAATAATTCCCATCCCATTGTCAATCAACTACTTGGCTTGCGGTATGGCAGTTATGGGAGTAGTTTAACCATCCGTTATTAAGCTGGTCAGTGTGGGTTAGAAAATTGGGGAGAGGGCACAACCAGTTGGGATATCACTCAATGCTGATGTTCGCTGTGGCCGAGATTGTTTCTCGGGTTAAGGGGGTTCATGGCTCCGTGTTCGACTGCGCCACCATGACACCCCCAAAATGTTCAAAGTACTATTTCTAAAATAAACGGCCGGCACGTTACAAGTCAGAATGATACGTTTGACAAAAGAGCCGACACAAACGGCTTTTATGATTTGTCCCAATGTTGGTGGAGGTGACATCAGCAAAGTTTCGCCAACACTGGGACCGTGTGGACTTTCATGAAATGCATGTCATCGCGAACGCTGTGCCCGTCGGGAGTAAGAGAAACACGTGGTTCAATCAATTAACAGGCCCTGGAATAAAAATGGAGCTCAGATAAAGGTAGACACCGTCCACTGGAAATATCTGATTACTTTTTTTGGAGAAGAGACAGACTTGTTCAATCACGCTGGTTCAGGAGGAATAATATTAGGGGGAAGAAAAAAAAACCGTAGAACTGCGCTTTTTTTTCCCCTAACGCTCGCTCCAGTGCCAGAGTGGAAACGAGCAGAGATTAGTTGCGTCCACACGTTTCTACCGTTGGGCCAACGCTTGCTTTCACGTGTTTTTTTTTTGCTAAACGCTCTGCTAAGTCGCACCTCGCTCGCTAGGGACACACGCCCCCCCCCCTCTCTCCCCGCACGCCCCCCCCCTCTCTCCCCGCACGCTTGACCCTCGCAATGACGGATAGCGTGTCGACCACCGGGAAATGAGGTCAAGAAGCAATTTTCGCCGACGGACGCGTACAATGTGGTAGACGTCCACGGGGCTGAAAGTGGCACTTCTCAACCGCGTTCTTCCTCCTGCTCTCATATTCTTCGGTAAATTGACGTTATGACCGTAATGTATGACTTGGGGGAGGGGGGGTGGTGGTGTGCGGAAGGAAGAGTGATCATTAAAGTGTCGGCCCCATCATGTGCCCCATCCTGAGTTCCTGACGTGAGCACGATGCCATCACGACCAACGGTAGCCATCGTAGGAAATGCCAGTAACTTTAGTTCATCAGTGTAGAATTACCGGGTTCATAGGCAACACCTCTCTGCAAGTGACGTGGGCCAAGTCGGAAACGCAACGGGAACAAGAGACACACGCTGCACGACTTCCAACTTAGGACAAAGTGCCATTTTCAAACCGTAAATGTTTTAAAGCTTAAAAGCACTAGTTTACTTTCGCGCACATGGCATCATCGCAAGCCATGTTAGATGAACGTGTTCCCAAGCTGTCACCATCCCATCAAATTAAAGCATGTCAACCTCGGGCAGTTATTGAATACAGACCCAGGATCAAATTTATGACTTGAAAGGATGGACAAGAGCATATTGCTCTCCTTTTGGGAAATGTTTTTACTTCATAATGGAAAGACAGCAACAAAGGGTTTAATGGGTTTATATGACCTGCTATAACACATGAATCTCAAACATTGAAATTGCAAATGAAACAAATAAGCATGCAGAGGTGGCAGTAAATAGTTATGAGCAATCATGAGACACTGAGTATAGCAGTTGGCCAAAACCCCTTTTACCCATGCATGCTCTGCCATTAAATAATAATTTGTGTAACCTAATTGACAGTCTCATTGTACAAATGAGTTATTCGATTGCATTGGCTCCAACGATTACGAGAGAAAAATCGCCAAACAACTTTTTGGGACATATAACGCATGACATTGGCTTTTTCATACTCTCAGCATGTAAGATACATGAGTGTACTGCACGTGAAGTGGGAAGGTGCACGTGGATAATGAAAGCATTCGCTTGATTCTCAGTGAGAAGGTGGACTATAAGCAGGTGATGTGAGCTGTGCACAGCGTGGGTGCTCGCTGGCCGTGATTGGGCACGAGCCTCGAAGTGTCACCCCGTTCGGAACCGTCGTGCCAATTAATTTGCGTTACGTCGTTAATTGGCATCTGTTGTCATGGATTCTGGACATTGATGGGCATGCATCTGGCAGGTGCGAATCACTCGTCACCAAACAGGTCTGCATCCCTCGACGCAAAATACTTTTAGGATGTATTGTTCACGCATAAAAATATCAGAGAGCCAAAATAAAGCACCCTAAAGTAGACTTGCAGCCAATTTAAACGTCTTCGAAGTCCAATTCAATATTCTTTTCCCATATTTAGCGAACGCACCGTGTGAATGAATACGTGCAGAGAAACTAATGGCAGACAGTTTGGCGATGTGGGAGGATTGATGAACGGATAGGACGCGTGCATGCCTTTCACGCTTTAAGATTGTCGCCTATTTCGAGAGGCGTATTTACGTCCACGCGAGCCGCAGTTTTGACCGAGAGAGACTCTTTCACTCTCGTGAGTGCAGCTGATCGCCCTCTTGCGTGAGCCATTCCCGGTGCTGACGTATTGCTGGCTTTCTGCTACATTTTACGTCGGCTTGCCTCAAGTGTAATCTTTATGAGCGTAACAAAAAATAGCTTCTGAAAAGAAGGAATAGCCTTATGTCGTGAATTGGGCTCGCGAAGAATTCCAAGTGACGCTGACCTCTGGCTGACCTGGCGAGATGTTATTTTAAAGGACTATTTTTTATTATCACGGTTAACAAAAAGAAATGGGGGATAAAGAAAAATCGATGAGTAATTATCAAAACTCGTAGATGGCTGCTGGAAAGCCTTCATTTAAGATACAGCATCTGTTGTGACGGTAATTGTTTTCAAGTTCCTGTTAAGAAAAGGATTAATGTGAGCTATGGTCAAAGCAATGTTGCCACACACACACACACAAACGTTTTCTTTGTTTTAGTCTGTGCAGACGTGCCTATGTGCATCATTTGGAGTTTGATTTAATCGCCTTTAAGATATATATTTTTTCAAACTCTAAAAGGACTATGTGGATTCCTTTGTAGTACATAAACCTAACTACAGCAATTCGCGGGGACCCTTGTGGCTTTCCACAAAGCTGTAAATGAAATTTCAAAGCCAGTCATACATGCTGCTGAGGGTAAAATATATATATATATATCCCTCTCCCTAATTGCATTTTTCAATCTAAGTGAATGGTGGCAATTTACCATTACATGCCGCTCAGCTTTAGCTCTAAAGGCAAAATGATCTTGGCCTCACAAAGTGCCAGCCTCTTGTCACCGGCGCTACCTGCCAATTGGGGACCCATACGGTGCCACGCCGAGGCCTCGGCAATTTCAAAGGATTCTTCACTCGCGGAATCCGTCATCAAAACCGGACTTGACACAGCGATTCGCTGTGACTCTGTTTTTTTGTCTGAGTGACATCCAAGAGGAAGTCACCTTTGCCACTAACATTGAGAACTTGGCTGCGGCTCCAACGTGACTGACATGCGCAGGGTGGCAATTTGTGGCATTAAACATACGTACGTATGCACGGGCATTCGTACCTACCTATTACCTACGTGTATGTGCGTACATCCCCTTTTTTTCCCCAATCCACTCCTGGATAAGGACCTCCCCACGCTATAGGAGTCATGGGTTATTTGCGCCATACTTCAAACCGCTCCTAAGTGCGTACTGGTGAAGGCAACGAAACATGGATGTTGGAGAAAATTGCAGTCCAACAATTGTTATTTTTTCTGTACTTTCCCCTTGTCACAACGCAATGCAGCAGCAGCCGCCTTACACATCTGTTACGCATTATGGGGTGGCACAGTGGTGCCGTGTGTAGCACTGTTGCCTCGCAGCAAGAAGTCCCTTGGTTCGATTCCCGGCTCGGGAACCTTTCTGTGCGGAGTTTGCATGTTCTTCCGTGTGGGTTTCTGTCACATACTCCGGTTTCCACCCACATTTCACCTCCCTAGGTTAATTGTCTTGACTAAATTGCCCACGGCTGCCCTGAGATTTTGTAACTTGCTTACCCTTCTCCACGCGACAACTGTTAAAAAGAGCAACATTGCTCAACGGCTCCTTTCCAGATTAAATAAAAACTGACTGACGAGCCGATCACATATTAGCACTGTTCAGACAACTCCACTTTGCTCACAATGTCTAATAACATCGGGCACGACTGTGGGTGACTTGTTCATAGCCTTTAATAAAAATAATAATTGCACTGACAGGGCGCTTTTCAACCGAGGGTCACAAAGCGCTGCACAGAGCTACGGAGAGAACGGCTGCCAACAAGGGCATTAGAACGGAAAATCAGCAACAATAACAATTTAGCGACTGTAAAATGTTTCACTTGCACTACACACACCTAATTAATATATAAGCTAACCATTAGGCGTGTAACGACGCTTCAACTCACAGTTTCATATTGCGTGCGTGAGAATCTATTATTTACTTGTGCAAATTATATAATGCCACCGTACCATTTAAGCCCGTGAGGTGAGCAAACGTTAACAAATGAGGGAGATCATATTAAACAAGTAATTGAGTCTTGAAAGGACTGAAATCACGGAGAAGGGGGGGGTTATGGGGTAAGTCGCTAAATGATATTAAATATTTGCACTGTTTAAACATCCCACTAAAGCTGTGCGTATATATCTGTGCCAAATGAATATGAAACGATAAGTTGTTAATGTACTGTACCTTAAAACAACGAAAGGTTTGTGCCTAATGATGTTGAAACCGAGAACATCGAAACCCTCCTGATGACCGTCTGTGGTACTGGTTGATGATTTTGTGGTACGGAGAAGGCTGGATATAAGCACACGTTATATAAGCACGGTTCTGCTGCATGCAACGCACGCTTGCGTAATACTCACGGGAGGAGAGGCAAAGGACAAGCACACCACTTCACATATAGGACAAAGATCCCCCTTATAGCCTTAACAGACCGTAGGGTCAAGTGCCGTTAGCAACTTCACGTATAAACACACATGGACGTGTTCCCAGGGCGAGTGCTTATACCCAGTTATTGCTGCACTCATTGTGAACAACGGAGTTTAAACAAATATTATACAACCGGCGAGACGCATTCGTTAGTCTCTACTTAAACTGGACGGAAACGTTGCGTGCTGCAGCTCTTTTTCACAGTTGTTCAGCGGGAAAGGTAAGCAAGTAACAACATATTAGGGCACCGGAGGCAGTCCAGTCAGGATAATTAACCTAGTTAGCATGTCTTTGGACTGTGGGAGGAAACCGCAGTGCCTGGCGAAGACCCACGCGGACCCGGGGAGAGCGAGAAAACTTCAAGCAGAAAGGTATCTCAGCCAGAAATCGAACCCAGCGCCTTCTTGCTGTGAGGTCACAGGGCCACTCTGTGCCTCACGGTGTCGCCGTGACACGCGATAGACAGCAGACAATAGAAAATATAGACACTCACATCGCTGGCCTAGACTAATCACTGGCAGACGGACAGGCGGAGGACAGCTGCTAAACAGATGCAAAGCTAGGTAGAAGTGCATTAGACAGACGCCAAGTCATTAACGTGCGTATTTCTAGAAGGCAAGCGGTTCGTTCGTCCTTTTGCATTGTCACGAAGTATAATGTGTTGGGTATTAAGGTTTGCAGCCATTACTCTCCAAATTAAAATTTGGCAATCTGCTATAAGTGTGACTGATTTTGTTGTTGCGTTTTAACAATGGATGGGGGCGGGGGGGCGGGGCGGGGGGGTTTGAACTCGGCGCGGCGTAATGAGGTAATGAGGTACAATGTTGCTCTTCGCTTAGATAAACTCGCTGGAATGATCCACTCCACACGACGGGACGACGAAGACGACATGAGTGAGTTTGAATTCACCTCGGTCGCGGGGGAGGGGGCGCGTGGGGAGCTGGGTGGAGAGAGGCAGACATCGGAAATACGGGTTGAGGAGAATGGTTACAAAAGACTGGTTCCAAAATTGAAGCCTGTCGAACGATTTGCCATGGGGATTTAAATTGCCTCGGCAACCCCCTCCCAGCCCCCCTCTGCCACCGCTTTCAACACAGTTAGGGACTGAGTGACCGGGCGTGCATGCGGTTAGGAAAGTGCAAGGTGCTATTTTTCAATTCAAATATTTTCTCTTTTTTTTTAAGCGTAAGAATGTCTCCACTCCGTGGGCAGCCTTTCCGCTACATCTGTACGTCTGGCCGCCGGACGTCGTTTCGTGCTCTTTGTTTTCGGTTTCATTATTTAGCCACAAGTAACCAGTTGTTATCATTCCATATCGACGGGACGAGCCAGCAAAAGTAAATGGCCAGACTAGATAATTTGTGCACGCTAGCGAATGTGTTTGCATGTGTGATTTTTGTGTAGACATACACACACCATGTGTGTGCATGCATACATGTGCACGTTTGTGTTTTTCCTGCGTATTTCTGTTCATGTGCGTGCCGTGTGTGTAGGGGCGGCGCGGTGGTGGCGCAGTGAGTAGCGCTGTCGCCTCACAGCAAGAAGTTCCCGAGTTAGATTCACGGCTCGGATGCCTTTCTACTCGTAGTGTTTGCGAGTTCTAGCCCCGTGTCCGCGTGGGTTTTCGCTGGATGCTCCGGTTTCCTCCAACCGTCCGAAGACACGCTGCTGCTGCCTAGGTTAATTGGCCTGCTGAGTAAATTGCCTTCAGTGCCCTGCGATGTACTGGCGTCACATGCTGGGTATAGCCCCGCCTTGCACCCTCTGTCTGCTGTGATGTACTCCGGCCCCCCGCGACCCTGTATAGGATCATGCAGGTATTGATAATGATAATGGGAAGCGGTATCGTAGTGCATCGCGCACAGCGCTTTGAATCTGGCAGCATGAAGTCGATTTGTGTAATTACCCAAGTCAGTGAGGAATATCTGAATCGGCGCTGGGCATCCTCGGGTGAGCACAGCACCTTGTGTGCTTTGTAAACATGAGCCTTGGGGAGCGATAGGGAGCTGGGTGTAGTGGTGACCACACCATCATGTGGGCCTTGCTAGGGGCTTACACGACTTGAATCCACTGAGGCAATATGGCGCATCTTTATCCAGGTGCGTGTACCAGTGTTGGTCCGTGTGTGTGTCCGTATGTTTGTGCGTGTGTTTGCCCGTGTATGCTGCAGGTTCGGGCAGCGTGAAAGAAAACTATGCCCTCTCCGACGGCGAGGAGACTCGCTCACTACCACCGCCCGCTCACCCTGTAGAAGCCACCCCAACCGAGACGCTCGGAATTCCAGGCTCCAGCACCCCCTCTCCCTTCAATCCCTCCGTTTCTCTTCCTCCTCCTCCCCCTCCTCTTCTTCCTCCATCGAGAGCCGAGGGGGGCACCACTGGGCAGGCCCTTGCTGCCATAATTGTGCCCAAGATGCGCGTGGCCGGGAAGGCGAGCGGCAGGAGGAGACGGTGGAAGCTGTGGAGGACCTGCTGGCGGAGACGCGACGCGCTCTGGTCCGTGCTAGCGTCCGGCCCGCCGCGCAAGTCCGCGCTGTCGCACCTCAACGAGCTGAGACCCGGACTCAGCTTCCGGCTGGCGTCACACACAGGACCTCCCCACGCGCCGCGCTTCACTCTCGCCGTCGAGGTCAACGGCGCCACCTTCACGGGCGCCGGCGGCAGCAAGCGCGAGGCCAAGCGCCGGGCGGCCGAGCGGGCGCTGCGCTCCTTCGTGCAGTTCCCGGATGCGTGCGAGGCTCACCACGCCATGGGCCTCGCCGCGAGCCTCCCGGCCTGCCTGGACTTCGCGTGCGACCCCGGCGACCCGAGCCGCTGCGACCCAACGCGCGGCCTCGCCGATGACGGCTTCCCCGAGTTTGCGGCGCGGCTCGCCGACGGCCGGGACGAAAACACGCGCTCGAGCGCGAGCCGGACGGATCCGCGGAGCTGCCCGCCCGGCGGCGAGCTCGGCGCGGGCGCGGCGAACTCGCCCAGCTGCTCCTCCCGCTGCCGCGACCGCTGCTGCCGCTTTGCGGACCCGTCGGCCGCGAGCGGCGCTTGCTTCCCGCTCAGAGATTCCGACGCCACGGGAGCGTCTACGAAACCGGCGCCGGCCGCCGGAGCGCACGGGAGGCCCCCGGGCCACGACGCGTGCGGCCCGCCGCCGAACCTCCAACGCGGGGCGCCGTGCCGGCGTTCGCTGAGCTGGGTCCTGCAGCCGGGCCGGCCGTCCGGCGAACCCCTCCTGCACCCTCCGCGCAGGACGTCTAAAGCGGAGCCCCACAGGAGAGTCGCGACCGGCCTCCATGGTCCAGGGATCACTCAGACTGAGGGCAGGAAGCCCGACACGGCTGTCGATGGCCACGGCTGCGTGAAGAGCCTGCAGCAGAGCGTGAAGGCGTGCGCTTTTCGGTAAAGCGGTAGACGATGTGCGCCGCCGGGCACCGAGGATCCTTGTAGCAAACAAAGCAAGGTAATAATAATAATAATTGCATTTTTATAGCGCTTTTCACCCGATGGTCACAAAGCGCTGCACAGAGCCGCGGAGAGAACGGCGCGCCAACAACGACACTAGAACGGGAAATCAGCAACAATAACGTTTTGGGGTTTATTTTTAATATACACATCACTGCAGAACAACATGCAAAATATGATCTGATTTTCAGCTATAATTTTAAAATGCAAAATTATCAGTATTAATAATGCTTATATTAGGAAATGGTGACTACAAGCAAGTGGTCCTCTCGACTACTCGTGGGATTTCATTTACATGGCTTAACAAACATCAACATGTGGGGATTATTATAACGAGTTGGCATGGATCGATTCACCAAATCCACTTCGGTTTGAGAAATGTCCACAATTCTCTGTTACCATTCAATCATCAGTTCTGTTTTAGTCTGAATGTTATTATCTTGTTTGTGGCGTATCTCCATGTTTGTGGTTGATTTGTAGTGTTGTGTTTACTTCATTTAGATCGCAAAAACCATAGTAATTGATTACCACAAGTGCACGCGATTTTTCAAATTAGAATTGATCTCATCTCATCGTCATAAACCGCTTGGTCCTGTACAGGGTCGCGGTGAGCCGGAGCCTATCCCGGCAGACACAGGGCACAAGGCAGGGATATACCCACGATGGGACGCCAGTCCATCACCGGGCACTGCGGGGCAATTTAGTCTGCAAGCCAATTAACCTATGCAGCAGCGTGTTTTTGGACTGTGGGAGGAAAACGGAGTGCCCGGCAAAAACCCACGCGGACACGGGGAGAACATGCAAACTCCACACAGAAAGGCATCCGAGCCGAGATTCGAACCCGGGACCTTGTTGCTGCAAGGCGACAGCGCTACCCCTTGGGCTGCTGTGCTGCCCCCATGAGAATTGATGTCATTTAATAGATGCACCGCTTCATGTTTCCTAGATAGAATATTTTTCTTCACTAGGAAGTGCTTAATGTTGTTCATGGAACTTTGAATTGTTACAAGTGGAGGCAGACTGGAGGCCTCACCCGTGTCGCCGATTCAAAGAACGCATGGGAGATGTCGCATTGAAATGATGTGGCGAGCTTCTTCAGCCAACCCTTCTGAGATCCTCCTTCTCCTGTCCGACAAAATTCACTCCGGCAATTCTCACCACTGCCCGAAAGAGAGACGGTGTCCAGCCGGCGCATCTTGCCACGAGCGAATGTGAAATCGGTTGATGGGGAATGATTGTTGGGACGAGGACGGTGACAGACGGTCATTGCTGGGGGATTCGCGATGCGGTAGAAATCGCACAAAATAAACAACAATTAGGACGGGAAGGAGGGATGAAATCCCCACTGCCGGGCTCCCAGGGGCAGCAATAACGAGACGCGTTGGCAAGTTTCAGCTCCTCGAAGGACGCGCAGCAGGCCCAGGAGCCACTCGTTACCCAAGAAGATGAACTACTTACCCCTGTCCACCTGTCTTGATGTGCCACATACTGTGTGCCATTTCTGTTGGCGCTTTGCAATAGTGTATTATCGAAACTGCGTAAATACACCGCGAGACACACACTGGATGGATGGTAACAAAAGATATATACGTGTTATGATGGTGATGCTGAAAAGTCCCAGCAGCGTGTGTTCTTGTATTTTATTTATTGTACACCTATACAATGTTTGGCCAAATAAACTAATATGATGGCCAATTGTTAGGTACTAACCGTAAAATAGATTTACTGCATTAGTGCGGGCAGGCTAATGTAGGGAGATGTAACGGAGGCTTGCAATGTGTAAATATTCTCTGTACCTTGAATTTGCAGCTCTGAGCACTATCTGATCACTCCCGTGTGTAAATTTCAAGCAGTCGCTTGGGTTTGTGGCTTCAATGGTCGGCAAGGGACTTTTACAAGTTACGATCTACAAGCCAGAAGCGAGATCTAGGATGAGAAAAAAAAAACGGTTTGCTACTGATGCCATGGTATTCAAAATAATGGCAAAGTGGCTGATAGCACTGCAGTAGAAACTTTAGCGACCTGAGTTTAATTCCTAGCTATGGCTCACATCAGTGACAAGAGAGATTTGAAATTGGTCCTGGGCCACTCCTTTTTTCCACCAAACCTGCACTGACAAGTCGCGGTAAAATATCGTCAAGCAACTCCAACGACCAACGTCACATGGGGAGGCCGTCTCCCTCTAGCCAATTGACAAAGGGGCCGTACATTATTAATTGAGATCATAGCACTGAAGCCAATTATAAATCGCTACATAATGATAACAGATCAATTTTAGGAGGCAGGCTTCAAGGTGTAAAAAAAAAAACTTCCGTGTATTTGGACAAAAATGCACACGGTTAACAAGGAAGAGGTGAGATTCCACATCCAATCATGCGCCTTGTGCATGAACACCACCCGGCTGCACAGTGCTTGCGACCTCTCACGATCCGTGGTGAACCGTGTACTTTTTGCCCATTGTGCGGATCAACCCTGATGTAGTAGTAATGGCTACGAGTGACAGGTCGCTAGATCGTAGGCTGGATGGATGTCTGAACAGCACAAAACGTTGGTATTTTTTTTTGTTAGACTGTCATTCCCTTAAAATATAAAGCAGCACCAGACGTGGGAATGTGTTCTTGAGCACTGCAGTTTTTTTTTGTGTGCTGGGAGTTATTTAGTAGGCTATTGATCGTGCACATCGGCTGAGCTAGTGGTTATAGCACACTGCAGTGGATTGTAAATCATTGCCATGAGTTGACAAACCATATAGTACTGCATTAGCTTTGAATTACTGTGTACTACGTGTGTGCTGTATAATTTTGCTTCAGAAACGGATGTCATAATCATAAGCCCCACAGCAGCTTAGCCAAGGATAACCTTGAATAGCCAACTTATAGCATGGCTAACTACTGTAGTAACTATACAATTAAAAATTAGGCGTCATTATTATTATTATCGTTAGCGGTAATCTCTGTGTTTTCTCTGTCAGAGCTATTGTAATGACGTGGAATCAATACTTTTGCTGGCATCCGTTGGACCCTATAGTGTGAATGGTATTGAATAAAATTTCTAAACACCTTTCTGTCTGTTTGATATTCACGGCGTTGCCTCAAGCAGGCTTACCTTACGAAATGCGCAAACGTCTTGCTGAGTTAAACAATTTACTCTCGTCCAAGAGCGCAGTACAGAGGCAGAGTGATCAGCACTACCGTCTTACAGAAAGCTCCTGGGTTTGCTTCCAGGGGTCGGGTTCGTTTCTGTGTGGAGTTATGCATGTTCTCCTCGTGTCCACATGGGTTTTCGCCGAGTTCTCGAGTGTCCTCCCACAGTCCAACGAAATGCTGCTGCAGCTGCTGCCTGGATTAATTGGCCTTCTGACTAAATTGCACCCGGTGACCCCTGCATTGAATTACCATCCTATCGCGGGTACAGCCTTGCCTAGCACCGTGTGACTAGGCTCCGGATGATGCGCGGGACTGATGATGATGATGGATTTCATTCGAGGCGGGTCTCAAATGATCTCAAAGATTGTCCCACGTGCCATGAAGGGTGCTGATTAATCGGAATCAACGCTGTGTCACGTGGGATAGGTGCGCATCACGCTGTCCTTAGCGGAATCATCGCTCCCTCCGTCCCACGGTGCACTAACGCGCAAACACTCCACACAAGTTCTCGATATTAATTATAATCAGCACTTCTAGGTCTCACGAGAGACACATTCACACGAATACACAGACCGTTCTCTAAAATAAAAAAACCCATTAATTAGTATTCAGTGCGTCACGTGGGACACACGTCCACGCGTCCTCTATATTTGAAACGGTGCGCTCTCTTCACGGGACGCACGCGTGCGCACACACACACGCACAGGCGCTCGATCCTCTGCAGAGTGAAACACCCTTTGCGCTGGGTGAGTCGACATAAAAGTGTACCCTCACCCGACACAGCCAACCGTGAAGGTTTTGTCACGCAAAGAGAACCTGCCAATTCTTTACTGACTCCGCACACCGGCGCGTTACTGAGCTGAACCATAACATTTACAAGTGACTACGACGTTGCGCTGATATTTGCAAGCGGCTTCGTCAGGTATCTTGACAACGGTGCGTTTATGACATTTACTTTTTACGTGACCCAACCCAAACGTGTTTTTGTTACGCACACTGTTGGTCGCGAAAGCATATTTGATGTTAAACTTGCTCGATATTAATTTGAAGTCTCATCTCATTGTCAGAAGCCGCTTCGTCCTGTACATGGTCACGGTGAGCCGGAGTCTATCCCGGCAGACACAGGGCGCAAGGCAGGGATATACCCATGATGGGACGCCAGTCCATCACCGGGCACTGCAGGCAATTTAGTCTGCAACGCAATTAACCTATGCAGCAGCACTTTTATGGACTGTGGGAGGAAACCGGAGTGCCCGTCGAAAACCCACGCGGACACGGGGAGAGCATGCAAACAGTGCTACCCACTGGGCCACCGTGCCGCCCTTGATTTGAAGAAAATAATATGAACAACGTGCAGCCGCGACCTTGACCTCAGCTACTTCAAACCTGATGCTCGGCAAACTGGCTGGAGTTTACACAAAGTCACAAATAATTCGTGAAGATCCCAGGGCATCAGACAATCTCAGGCGAAGCAGCGCTTTGTGACCCTCGGGTGAAAAGCGCTCTGGAAGTGCAATTGTTAATATTATTATTGTGAGCCACAACGGCGAACCGCGTCCACTGCACAAAGAACGGCAGATGTGAACACTTCATCCCCCATAGGAAAATGTAAAACTCTCCGGTCAGTGTGTGGCTGTGGTCACTCAGAACAAACCGTGGAACGCATAACGAGTCAATGCCCCGTTCACAAACACGAAGGGGACATCAGCACAGCGATTCACTGCACGGCTACTGACGCAATAATCTCAATGCAATATCACGGTTGTTACTCTACAGTTTCGATCAACATCAGCCATACCAAGAATAACATTGGAATGCATCCTCCATACGTCACAGAGTACATACGCGTAAGCACATTTTCTTGAATACTAATTTACTTTCTATAAATGCAAATATTATTATATATCACTTAATCCTGCAGCCTTGCACACACACACAGCGACGTAGATATCTTGTGCTGCATTGAACTCCACAAAAAGTTGATGAAAATGCGCGCGTGGGAAACTGTTCGAGGTCGTGGGGCACAGCTGCAGCTATCGTGACT
>JAZEWT010000020.1:5086224-5111853 GCA_036362905.1 Mordacia mordax | reverse complement strand
CCCGTCAACATCACGCCTTGATTCCGGCGTGATTGCATATGGGAATCCTTGCATCCAGGCAGAATCCGTGCCAACCGCGCCACTGGAGATGGGCGTCTGATTGTCGTGACGTGCGGCGGCACATTGAAAATCCAGGGGCAGCTTCCATCAGTCTGTCTGAGGAAGGCTCTGATCATTAACTTGCAATCAACATTTCGCGGTTGAGTTCCATAAAAAATCTGCTCGTTCAATCAAAGCCCAATTAGAGACAGGACAGAAGATGTGACGCGAGCCATGGTCGCGAGCACAGTATAATTGTCGAGAAATGCTATTAAAATTACGTTCCTTCAAGTCAAATTATCCTGGGCTGCATATACAGAGTCTCTCCCTCATTGGACATATGAGATGTCTCTCACGCACATATATCGTGAAGCGTATTAGTTGGATTATAAGAAGCATATTTTCCCTGTATTTTTAAATGAGATCTGGTGTGTGTTTAATAATCTGCTAGGTGTGTGCGTGTGTACAATTTTTTTTAGAATAACTCGGCTGTTTGGAGTGCGTTTCACTTTAAGGAGCATCTAGTATTCATAACCCGACAATCGAGGTGTCGGGTGATGCCCGCTTGATGTAAACATGCGACACGCGGTATCAAAACACGCTTCCGGTGCCAAGTGGGGCCCAATATTCGGAGGCTCTGAGACTTGTCGGCCCCAGGGCTGTGACTCACTCTCGCGGCGCTCCGCACACCACACTCCTCGCGTCGACACCGCGTTCACCATTCTCCTCCATTCAAATACAACTAAAGCGATCGAACGGCGGGTGGCACTGATAGCTAATGCAGGTGGAAGGGTTCTATGGCTGCAAATTACATCATCACGCGTTCACCAATCATCGGGCGCGTGCAGCGTGTAAGAATTGCAACATATGTGTTTGACTGCAGATTACTGGTGAACGTGGAAATAGCGTTTGGAGAACGCTATTCTATCCATTCCCTAAGCAAGAAGCAAGCAGTGATTAATCTACCGCAGATCTCGTTACTTACAATGTTCTAAATTATATGCAAATTAAATGCAAATTATACTATTTAGGCTAAATGGATCGGACGAAATGGGCAATGCAAATTAATGAAAAAAGGCGATTTATTAAATCGATCGCGACCCCCCAATTGAATCGCGATTTACTGTTACACTGGAGGGAAAATTAAGAACGTGAACGTGAAACGGCGTTTAGAGATTTGTGCACCGCATTTTATTTAGTATGGGATCTGCTTGTGAGGTCTATCGGGAGGGTGCCATGAATATAGTATTGGTCATGCACACGTGCATTTGCGCAATTCCATTGGCGTGTAATAATACTTCACCACCCAGCTATCACCTCCCAAAGCCATTTAATCTTTCACCCCCGACCACACACACACACCTGTGCCCCACTGAAGACTCGCACAGCCGCACCAGCCATCCAGCTCAACCATCACCAGTTAACAACTCGTTGTGCCGCAGCGCTATATTTTTTTACACACGGGCTGTTTTCATAAATGTAGGCAACGTCATCGCGCTTTGGTGAGGTGGTGGTCGAGTGATTCGCGTGCTAGGCTTTGAATTACCCGGCCATCCAGGTTCTATTTCCTATCACCATTAACAGCGGTAAGCAATATCAGGATTAATATTCAGCAACCTGTACTGACTACCATGGTGAGATGGGAGAAACGCTCTCATAACGAAAAAGGTGCCCTCTGAAGACGGGTCAATGCTCGTTATAAACATTTTTTTTCCTTTATAAAGTTACCGCGTTGTTGACGAATGTGTTTTTTTCACACACTGTGGAGAGGCATTCATCTATTGACAAACTCATGAAACGCAATGGCGCAATAACCGTCCCGGCGTGGATAAATACGTGTTTTCATTAGACTTTGTCCGACAGCGATGCATTCAATGTGCATTTCTCCCTTATCGACAAGGCACGTGAACTCTCTCCATCACAATTTCAGTGCGAATTGTCAGTTCGTTTTTATTCAGTCTGAAACCGTTGTGCTTTATAGCCGTTGTCCAGCGGGGAGGGGTAAGCAAGTTACACCATTTCAGTGCAATTTAGTCAGGACAATTATCCTGGGAAGCATGTCTTTGTGCTGTCTGAGAAAACCGGATGACTCCGCAAAAATACATCAGCCTGCAAGGGGAGAACTTAAAAACTCCACGCAGTAAGGCAGCCGCGCCGGGAATCGAACCCGGCTGATTCTTGCTGTGAGGCGGCAGCGAAACTCCCTGCGCCACTGTGCCGTCACAATTCGTGGACATATTTTTGCCACGTAAAAAGACAGTTCATAAGTATGCTATTAATGCTATCAGAATACTGGTAACCGCATCCTAAATTACAGATCATAATCGTCGAGATGCACACCGACATGTCTTATCCATAGAGCGAGTGTGCGATTGATGACGTCA
This sequence comes from Mordacia mordax, assembly GCA_036362905.1. Taxonomy (NCBI): domain Eukaryota; kingdom Metazoa; phylum Chordata; class Hyperoartia; order Petromyzontiformes; family Petromyzontidae; genus Mordacia; species Mordacia mordax. The sequence continues at coordinate 5,109,430 of JAZEWT010000020.1, read as the reverse complement.
CAGCCTCCACATATGAGAAGATCGAAACGGTTTCTCTTAATACTGAAGCGAGCTCATCTCAAGTTGGTGCCGGTTGCCTGGTGATGCCGATTGCAATTATCAGCGAAACGTCGTATTTCTTTTGTTAATGCTGTGAGTTTGCTCTCCAACACACCGGTGTGCTGAGAGTGAAGAATGGGCACGTTTTGTTCACGTTGACAAACTTTACTAATTGGCCGTTGTCGGGTGTGTGGAGGACTCACGACAAACATTTTTTTACGTGACCTAATCCAAATAATGGAATTCATCGATGTATTTCCAGTTTATAACTTTAAGCTCCAATCAAATATTGCAGTCATTACACGCTGCCCGCACCTGATGATGGCTAAACAATATCCCTACGTGGTGAAGCGAACTTATGATGCAATATGTTTTTGAACGACGAGGCCCTGTTGGTGTGTCGCAAAGACTATATCCACTGCTGGATGAATTCCTACGCAATCCGGCGATACATCAATCCGTCCAGCCAACAATCCATCCAACGATTCACCCAGCACCCGCCCGCGCCCGCTGAGTGCAACGTGGATCCCTCGCACTCTGTGGGATTAAGAATCGGTCTGACGGCGGTGGCCGATGCGGGGGGGGGGGGCGAAGGGAGTTTGTGAATCTCCTGCTGCTGCTCGCGTGCAGAAGAGGCGCTACACAACGAATGGTGTGGGAGTCAAGCCGATGTAGCAGCCACTTGCCGGGCACGACGTGGGATGATTGGCGAATGGCGACGTGAGACGGGCAACGGTGTTATAATTGTGTTGCTCGACCACCCGCACATTGCCCGCTGCAAGTCCAGAGCCTCTGCTCTGAACAAACTGTGGGCTGCGACTGCCGCCTAGTGGTCCGTGGAGACCATGCCCGAGGGAGACTTGAAATGCAAACGGTTGAGATCCCCTACCTCACAGGTTTTAGCAAGAATACACACGTAAAGTACTTCATATGTGTTAGATATGTGTTCATTGTTACAGTAGAAAATACCCGGTGAGCTTGCAAGTTCTGGATGCGGGATTCTTTCGATAGGGACAAACGTTCGATCAGAGCAGCACAGCAACGTAAACAATCACAAGGTAAATAAATAAACCGTACCCAATGTATGCAAAGATGAAGTCCTAACCTCGATCCCATCACTTGAGGACCGTGGTGAATATCTGAGCATACTTCATCACGTTGGTCCACCCATCCGAACATTATCATGGCTCATTAACCCTGCTTGCGTCTGAGATCTGAAGATTTGGCTGATTTTGGATGATTTGGCCATCGGCATATATACCAGATATAAAGACAAAGATCCCCCATATAGCCTTAACAGACTATAGGGTCAAGTGCCGTTAGCGAGCACCTATTAAGGTCCATATATATAGAGGAGGCGGCACGGTGGCCCAGTGGATAGCACTGTCACCTCACAGCAAGAAGGACCCGGGTTCGAATCTTGGCTCGGGCGCTGCTTTCTGTGTGGAGTTTGCACGTTCTCTCTCCCCGTGTCTGCGCGGGTTATTTGCCGGGCACTCCGGTGTCCTCCCACAGTTCAAAAACATGCTGCCGCATCGATTAATTGGCTTGCAGACTAATTTGCCCGCAGTGCCCGGTGATGGATTGACGTCCCAACGTGGGTATATCCCTGCCTTGCGCCCTGTGTCTGCACGGGATAGGCTCCGGCTCACCGCGACCCTGTACAGGACTAAGCGGTTTCTGGCAATGAGATGAGATATATATATATAGAGGCTCACATAAACGTGTTGCGCTGGAAGCACGTGTCTGGGAGCCAGGATTAACTGAGACCCGCGTAACTCCGGCCGCGTTGGGAACATCCCAGAGCGTTGGCTAAACGATCACATGGAGACGCAGCGCGCATCCAACTTGCATCCCACTGCATTGTTTGAGCAGGCGGTTAAACAAGGAAGTCGCGAACCAATCTAAAACGATTAAACATTAAAAAAAACAACCACGGGTGTATTAATAATGGACGCTTAATTTGTCAGGAATGAACCCGAGGTGAATGAGTAAATGTTTAAACAAAGGAAGCAAACTGTTTAGTTTTGTGGGGAGGCATCTGCAAGACGTTGAGAGGCTTGTTTGGAAAGCTCTGCAAGAGAGATTGAGGCGAGATACTGCAGGCCCCAGCGTGGTGCTGTACAGGATGGTCCACATGTCTTGTGACCCCCACTTAATGATCTAAAACTCGACGTGATTTTTGTGCGCCAATGGGTTTGTAATGTAAGCAGCGTAAAAATTGCATGGAAACTATGTTAATTCAAAATACACCAGGCTTATTTCGAACAGAAATGAATAATAGTAATAATTAATAATAGTTGTACATTTATAACGCGCACATATTCATTCGCTGACGAAGGAATTCATTGCACAGGGAACGACTCAGAAGTGCGAGGAAAGCACAGAGAGGCGAGGGTAGCCAGGCAGTTTGCGGCGCCACATTGCCACACACTGCTTCCTATAGATTAGGATGTCATCGGACAATTAATTAATAGGGGGGGGGGGGTTATTGTGGAAACCCAAGCAGAACAGGGGGAGAATACACAAACTCCACACAGAAAGGTGCCCAAGGCGAGAATTGAACCCGCTCGGGCAAGAACCGTTCTTTCTGTGAGGCGCAGATGTTACCACTGCGCCACCCTGCCGCCCAATGAGCAATGGATAAAAAAAGTTAGAGGTCAACGAATGGGATTCACGCTACATCTGGACCACCCTGCAGAGTGGTGGAGTCACGATGCTTTATTAGAGTGTCGAGGTGCACTCGTACTGTAGCTCGTTGACTAGAGTGACGTGTGGGTGGCGCTGTAGGGTGGTGGAGAGTGTTGGCTGTAAATTGGTGCCAGCGAGGGATGCAATAGAGGTAGCTTGCTGGTGTGGAGTGGTGGTGGCGGTGTTGTAGGTGTAGTAACAAGCACAGTAACAGCGGGGGTTGGACATCCTGTACCTGGGCAGAAATCGATACGAGTCTTCTGCCTCTCGATGCCGAACGTTGCAAACTTGTACAACCTTTCAACACAACAGAGTGCGAGTTTCTCCATCATTGTGAGCATTATTGTCTTTTTGTGGGTGGATTCATAGGCTTCAAACATTTCAGATAAGTTAATTTTGACACATTTTAAGACTATATTACACGTTGCAATGTTGGGCGACCGGTGGTGTTTGAGTATTTTTGTAATATATATTTGTGTGTGTGATGACGTACATCGCTATGGATCAGGGCGTCTGCTAAACAATAATTAACACCGTTCATATTGGTGATTTTAAACGATTCATGCGGAGCCTGTGAGCGGTGCTGTGGGTGGACCATCTCCCCCGGGGTCAGGAGATCCCCTCCCCTCCAACTGGGCGAGCCTCCGCAAGGCACTCGTGAGCATCGAAACCAATGGCTCGGCAAGATCGTGGCAACGCTGTTCCGCACCGCCTGCAACTCGAGGCAGATGCTCGGGTGCGCTGTAAACGTACAGTATAGAGACAGGTCGGCGTCAAGGTCAAGAGGTTTTTGCGGCTGATGCCCTTGATGAGAGCACAGCTCCAAATAGGGCCCTTCGTTCCTCCACCTTCCACATGCAATATATGTTGAATGGGTGATACCTGGCTCGGTGTTAGAGTGAGTCTGGCATGGGCCTTGGTGCCAAAAATTGAATTAACGAGCGTTCCTGGACTGATGATCGCTTCGAAAAGCTGCTCTATCGGGACGGCCGCGTCGTTCGCTTCCTCTCTCCATCTCGCAACGTTTCGCCTCGCACGTTAGAGGCACCCCTCGGGCGCAGTGTGCGTGTGTCGTGTTTGTGACTCCTAATTATATGTAGGTACTGTGTATGTGTTGAGTCACCTCCACAGAGTTGCTGCATTCCAGGATCAATGGACGACTGTTGGGGTCCACTTGAAAGGGTTCCTGGACTCTCCTTCACGACCTTTCTCTTCCCAAATTGGAGGCATCATCAAGATTCTGATTGGCTTAGCTGACAGACGTCGTGGTGTTATATAACAACTTCTTTCCGCTAGACCTGTGGAATTAGAGAGGAGCAACACTCAACACGGTTATCCAAAAACAGAAGCGCTTTTGAGCAATTCTCATACATCGAGCCGTGAAATCCTACATCAGAATATTGCCTTGTGTATAGCTCCCCTTTCAAATGTATTGCCCAGTGTCAATGTCCCTCTGGCCGGCGGTTCCCCATGCGGTTGCACTATTTGCACGATTGTTTGCGAACCTGAACCGCAATGTCCGGCCTCGCAGTTCTATCCTCAGCCATCTGGATATTGGTCACTGACCTCTGAATGTCGCTACAGTGCCTATTATAGTTACCTGCCCCTCTCACATCCGGAACGCGTGTTCCTCTCAGAGGCTGTGCATGAGGTGTTCATCATTATGATTGCAATGAAACTCAGTTGATAGTCATCAGCAACATTGTCACCCATCATTAATAATCATCCATCATCGATCGCCACCTCCATCCATCACTCATCCTTGATCCGTCGTTAGTCGCCACCTCCATCTATCCATCATCCACAGCAATTAATGGAATTGGACCCCAACTTGTGCACGACGTGTTGAAAATATTCCAAATGATTCTAATAGGCTACGCGAAGGCTCGTCTGGATCCTGCCATAGAACTTGGATAATTCCACCACTTCATCAGGGCTGTAGGGCGGCACCGTGGCCCAGTGGGTAGCGCAGTCGCCTCACAGCAAGAAGGGGCCGGGTTCGAATCTCGGCTCGGGTGCCTTTCTGTGTGGAGTTTGCATGTTCTCCCCGTACCCTTGGGTTTTCGCTGGGCAATCCGGTTTCCTCCCACAGTCCAAAAAAACATGCTGCTGCGTAGGTTAATTGGCTGGCAGACTAAACTGCCTGCAGTGCCCGGTGATGGACTGGCGTCCCATCGTGGGTATATCCCTGCCTTGTGTCTGCTGGGATAGACTCCGGCTCACCGCGATCCTGTACAGGACGAAGCGGTTTCTGGCAATGAGATGAGATCAGGGCCGTAAAAAACCGTGAATTTTCATGTTCAGATGCTGAATTAATAGTATGAACACAGATTGCTTCAGTGTTATGAAATTCGCGCGCTCGTTTTTACGCAGTTATTTAGGCCATGTAAATAACACGTGTCCGAACACAGGTAACTCTCCGCTGCAATGATTCTGGAAAGATGGATGTGTCGCTAATGGTGCGGGAGACACGGGGACCTTTTCCAGCCGAAATGTCATTCCGTTAATGCCGCCACGCGACGTTACATTAACATTTAACGTCTCGTGTAAGTGGCTCGTATGCTTGGTGCAAATAATAAATGAAGACGGCGTGGCGAACTTTGTACGCACCTGTGCGCTACGCTACGTGACGTGCCTGCCTCCCTATTCCCTTTGAAGAACGGGAAGGCGCTTGGTCAGGAATTCCGCGTTAATTAATCCATTCGATAGTGCGTTCATTCATCAAGCGCGTGTGTTCGTTAAGCATTCACGCGCACCTTTGATTTGCTCTGGCCGTGTTACAGTACGCACTTGTTTTAAATCCAGAGCTTTCTTGATAAAAAGGCCTCCAAGTCTCGGTGGACCTTTGTAGCCGATTGTAAAGGTTATCTATCCTTGTCATCCATCTGTGTGCGTCAGTGAGCCTTTGTGTGAGTCTGTGGATCTATTGGAGTGCTATGTTAGTATATGGGTCCCGACGTGAGTATATATGTTTCCCCTGTATATACATGAGCGTGTATATAGGTGGCCTAGCGGTTAGCGCGCTGGGCTTCAAACCCGGCTACCTGAGTTCGAATCCCGCTCACGGCGAACACCAGTGACGATTTTCTGAACCAGTCCTGGGCCCCCTCTAGGTCGACTCAACCTCTAATGTGTGCCTAGCGCAGTGTGTAAATATTATGCCACTAGGGAGACAAAGGCGGCGGAGCGTGGTGCTGGTCACCCACCACCTCATGTGCCATGTCGACCTTCATCGATACTTATAAAGGCTATATGGAGGAACTTTGTCATATAGGTTTATAGGTCTCAAAGTAAGTCTAGGATTTTGTGTCGTTTTTAGTTCTCTCTCTAAGTATTTGGGTCCATGTATGTTTGGACCCTTTAAGGTCTAAACGTATCCATATAATTATCTGGAAATGCTGTTCTAGTATGTTGACATATGTGCTGTGCTGTTAACATCGGTACCCCCTGAAAGAGACGTATAGCCACGACTGCCTGTGAATAACATAACTTACAACCCTTTGTCAATCTGTCGGATAAAGGACTGCTCATGGCATTATCAGTCATGGAGGTTGATTGTCCACGTTTCACCACACGGCTCAGTGCAAGTCGATGAAGTGGAGACGAGCCTTGAACCGGATCGGATATCATTCACCACTGATATAAACAGTGGCCAGGATTCATTGAACTCTGAGGATATAAATAAAGGTCATGTGTATAGAGAGAGATATAAATGAGAAGTTTTAGTTCCTGACATCTCTGTATCGACTTTGCCACATCTGGATGTCCCTGCCTGGTTTGGCAACATTTACAAGAGGGACTAGTGGTCTCTACCCTTGACCCGATCACCTGAAATGCACCCCTTCTAATGAAAATTCAAAGCTAAGAAGATCTGAATCTGGACAGTGCTTGTTCGTATTGGTAACCGGCAGACATAAATTATTATTAAATGTCGTGGAACTCTGTGATGGGCGGAAAGAGTCAATGCTGCAAAATCAATTGTACTTCGATGCCCCCAAACTGCAGTGACTGGCTTGCGGTATATTCAAATAACTCCAACAACACAGACGACGTAGGGAGGCCCTTCATCACTACATGTGCTCGACGCCGTAAGTTTCGAAGCTTACGCAGACTGGCCCCCCTTCATAGACGAAAAACGCTTTGTCACCAAAAATGCTTTAAAACACATCAAACTACTAACGTCATATTGACCGTTTTTAAAAAAATAAGTGGCTTTGGGCAGAACGTGTCACGGGAGGGGATGATCATGACTGATGGACGAGACTGGTGATGGAATGGCAGTGAAAGAAGAGAACGCACCCAAGAGGACGATCGTCACCGAGACTGAGTGATGGGATGAGCTCACGTGCAGGAGTGAGATGGATTGTGGCATCGCAGCACTGCGAGGGATTGTAAGAGCACGAGGAATAGTTCATCCAGCAGTGGACCAATTGTCACTGATAATTTTCAAATGTAATTACTACCAGCGCATTGCTATTCCCACGACACCTTTCACGAGAGCAGATCATTGTGTGCTAATGTCATGACCCAAATCCCAATTTTCTAAATTAACACAACCTAATTAACACAAACAATTGCTATCGGCGCATCGTGGTCCCATTGCAACTACAGCATCACAAGTCCCTTTTGGTAGAAAAATAATGATAATGAACCACAATGGGGGTGTCACCTGGTTAAATAAATGGCATTGATGGAGGGGTGCCGAGTTAAACTTGGCAGTTTGTGATGAGATCACATCTTTAATTAGGCCAAGCCTTTTCACTCTCTCTCTCTCCCCTGTCTCTCTCACCCGACGGTATTTCTTTACACATCTCCAATATTTTGGGCAGATGGATGAGCGCCGCACTTGGAATATCGCCGCTCGTGTAAATCTGGCAGGAGCAGCGGTGGCTGCTGCTGCTGCTTTTACCCAGCAAGGGGGGAGAGATGGCGACCGGCGAACCTCGACCACATATTTTAAACAACGAAACTATCGACCTTGCGGCCGCGTGCTTTCGCGGGAGAGAAGACTCGAGAGGACACCGTGGATCAATGTGCGCCGCGAGCGTGGCGGTAGGAGCGTGTAAGACCGGCCTCGCGTCATTAAGCCCGCTGCGAGGCGCGGCTATATCACTAAGATGCATTGTCCGCGGAGACCCTAATGGCTTTGAGCTTCTGAAAAATCGATGGCTGCAGCGTACGGAGTGGAGAGGGGGGGGTGGTGCGGCTGTGCGAGGGCGCGTGTCCCCGACGGTGTCCGGAAAGTGGAGTGCAGATGTGCTGTTTGTTAACATGTAGATGTGCCCGCTATGGCGAGAATTCGTACGCTGGAGATGTGTTTCCAGCGTTCAGATTGGTTTAAAAAGAAAAAAAACTCTAAAAATGTGAGCCCCGATGCAGTATTTCTTGTCCGGAAAATAATGTTTCGGATTGATCCGAATGTATGACGTCACGGGAATGATGTCATGTACAATACGTCATATTCGTCGTGTGCGTGGCACTTTGTGAGCACGAACATGTTCAATATTTCTTATAAAAATACAAGCGCCTAATTTTTTCAATGCAGACCTCCACAGCATATACGTGATACGTAAAGATAAAAGCACAGGCTGCCTCGAAATCCATTCCTCCTCTAACCACATCTGCTAGAGGAGATTCCACGAGAGAGAACGCAAAAGATTATTTGGCCTACTCCTCCACACTGGACAGGTTGGAAGTGATAGAAGTGGTTAAACCTAACGCCACCACACATGACCAATCATCTAACTGGCATGTCCCCATTTTTATAGCTGAGTTGATGGGCACGGGTGGGGGATTTAAGACGCATGCACCATTGTATCACCTCCTTTGCTGAGATATCGATCCATCGACCACTGGATTACAAGTCCAGTGTGCTAACGCATATGCCACGGCAATATCCGTTTACAGATGTTGATTCAAACGTGAATGCATGGTTATCCAGCTTGACTGTAACTACGGCATGAGGTTGATGGATCACACATAGGTGGAACCACAAGGAGTGTGTGGGCAATCATCTACAGAAATGAGGGTACCTCTACAAGGCTGCTAATGGACAGCACATGCAAATGTGATTGTTTTCGCATCAAATTAATCTGAGAATTGGCCAAAGATTTCAAGGCCAGGTACTCTTGTCAATGATCCTTAAGCCTCAGTCGGGTTTTCTTCAGAACAACAATAAATCGGCTCTTAAGCGCAATGCCGTTGATGTCACCGCACCTCAACATGGCTTGCACCCTGGTAGATACTGCAGTTGCAGAGTCAACATCTCGGCTTCAAGGTTTGCCGTCAGAGTAATTCATCACGTTAGACTTTGCTTCATAAATCTCGCATGGTCGTGATGGATCGTGACATTGCCGGACCATGATGGATAGCAATGGAGAGGTGGAGCCTCCATTCAGCAGTGGATAGATCATGCCTAATGGTAGAGATGTTTGTATAAGCATAAATACTGCGTAGGAATTGTGTGAAGATAAGCTATTTATTTGTGCTTCTTTTTGTGGGAAAGATTATGCCTTAAATTAGGGACCCTTCGTTTGACAAGATCACGCCGGTAGCTGTCCTTTATTTAAACTGAGAGAGGCCCAAAGCTGCTGTCCTCTCTCTGCAAGGTGATTCGCACTGCGCTACTCTCCGCTAACGCGTGCAACCTTTGAGGCTGAATCATTCCAAGTTCCTCCGTGTAACTCCTGCAACCATTTCTTTACCGAGACATTTATCTGTTTTTCAACGCATTGGATGTGGAATATATAATAACAATAATAATTGCATTTAGAGAGAGAGCGTTTTTCACCCGAGGGTCACAAAGCGCTGCACCGAGCTGCGGAGGGAACATACGACCATAAACAGATGACAATGAAAGGCAGCAGCTTTTACCGTGACTTGGAATTTCAAACAAGCCATTTGAATAATGCATTTGACAACATGACTCATAATATCGCATACTGCCTGTGAGTTTAAATGATCGTCAAATCTCTTTCGGAACAGCCGTGTCGAGCGTTCCTCCTCTCTCCCTCGCTGTGTGGGAGAGGAGAGGAACGCTCTTCACAGCTATCCTAAAACAGCAACTCTTAAGAGCGATTTTCTTCAAGCCGTGAAAACCTACATCACGATGATCACCACTGTTATAATTACTTCATCACCAGTTGGTCCACCGCCACCATCATTAAAATTATCTCAACCACTACTTCCCATCAACGTCACTACGTCCCATCGTTGTTGTAATCGCCATCACCACCACCGCCACCTCTATCATTGTCATCGATCAAGAGCAATGACGGTTTGGAACAGCAATGCCCAGGGCGATAACAACAAAACGTGCACGCGCCAGAGAGAACCGTCAATGAATTGTACAAAACAAACCGTCGCGAGCCCAGTTCTATTTAAGCGAATGGCTGGAAAGCATGACAGATGCACGGCCAGGCTGCGCTGTGCGGAGATAGCGACCTCGTCGTTATTGCCGCCTGTCTCCCACCGTTCATCCGTCGACGCTGAAGCACGATACAGCGCGAGATACGTTTCCGCACAACATTACTTTTCCATAAAGCGCTAGAGAGATACAATACTTCGCTTCAGTGTCTTGGGCGACTTCCAATGACAAGGACTTGAGCAGTTAAAGGTTTCGTATTTGCATGCAAATGATGTTCAAATTGCTCCCGTGGAAATTGACCGCAAAACTTGATAAGCCCACCAATAGGGCAAGCTAGCCTGATATCTTCGCGGGAGCAATTTGCAGGACAATGTATGTTAATTGTGCGTGACTTAAGCATATAAGGGAAGGCAGTTACTTAACTGTTGAAAAGAATGTAGTACACGCCGTTGGGGCGCGTTGTGCATAATTACATTATTTGTTTTGCTGCTGGATTAAGGCCTCGCCAAACCATGTCGAACCTGGGGATTGTTGGACAACATTTCGTGAAGACGCTCTGCCAGTTCGCGAAGTGTGGGTCCGGGGGGGGAGCGCGGAAGGTGATCACCCCGCATATCACGCCTCATTACGTCAGGGGTTCTCAACCTCATGCAGCTCAAGGTCCACTGAACCATCTTGGGTCTGGTCTCCACGGACCACTAGGTGGCGCTCGCGGCCCACCCACCGGTTGAGATTGCCAGACTTGAGTTAGCAATGGCTGGGAATCGAGATCAGGTCGACAGATTTATGAAGCATTGTGCTAATCACCACATCACTCCGTCATCCCAGTTATTATTATTATTGATAGTGATTGCTTCGAAAAGCTGCTCTTTCGGGATAGCTGCGTCGATAGCTCCTGCTCTCTCCTACGCGAAGTTTCGCCTGCCACGTTAGAGACATTCCCGGCCGTGATGTGGGCGAGTCATGCGTATGACTGCTATTTATATATCAAGTCGCTCCCTTTGACCGCGTCACCCCCGTGCAGAGACAATGGAAGGGGGTGGGGTCTCTCATCTCATCTCATTATCTGAAACCGCTTAATCCTATATAGGGTCACGGTGAGCCGGAGCCTATCCCGGAAACACAGGGCGTAAGGCAGGAATACACCCGACGACGGGACGCCAGTCCATGTCCATTTCAAAGTGTTCCATTGTCTTGCTCGCATATTAGAATTCAAATCAAACTAATCCAATTCCACCTCTGATTTACCAACTTAATTTGTATTTCATGAATGCCTGCCGAGTTATTTAAGTCCCTGATGGGTGAGTGATGGGTGACTAGCGCTGCTTGCTCAGAATTAAGGTTCTGGGTTCGATTCCCGGCTCGGGTGCCTTTATATGTGGAGTTTGCACATACATCCCTGTGTCCGCGTCGGTTTTCGCAGGGTACTCCTGTTCCTTTCCACAGTCCAAAGAGCCGCTGCCTAGGTTAATTGTTCTGACCAAATTGCCCCCGGTTGCCCTGGAATGTAACTTGCTTACCCCTCCCCATTACATAGCTCAACGGTCCTTCCAGTTTAAATCAAATCTGACTGATAAACGGCACAACGTTTAATATGACATCGGGAAGGACATCATGAAGCAAACAGCAGCCTTTTCAAACAAAAACATTTCCGACCATCGCTCTGGGGATTTAACGAGCAATTTTTTATTTTTTTTATTTACGAAACAATTTTAGCCCCTTGCGGTAGTAACGTTCCCAGCATGGCGCTGTATACATTTTGCAAACCATCATTAAACTAGCGGATTTAAGTAATTGCATCAAACTGCTGTAAAAATGAGAAACTCCTTCCGTGTTATAATATGAAACTATAAAAGCACTGGACCAGAAAACACCGGATTGAATTCCAGGTGATGACAATCGGATCGTTTAACCAGTATATTATCTCTATCGTTATGGTTGTTGTTAATATAGTGCCATACAACGTATTGTACATGTCCTGTTGTTATGCCTAGACCTCCGTTTGTGAGACCTTGGGTGAGTGCATACGATTCGAATCAATCGCATGCCTTTTTTGTGATCTACAAGAGGCATTATTGATTATCTGATTGATAATCATTAATGGCTCTTGTAGCCATCATTATCTGATTGGTAATATTTAATGGCGAAACAAATATGTTTCAAAAATCTTGCTATGATGGCCGCCTCTCCGATCAATTGATCATCACTTAGTTTGCTGCAATTTTCGCAGACAGGTAAACAAATGCGATGAACGGCTAATGGTTCTATAATTCTTCAAGTGACTTCTCTCTCTCTCTCTCTGAAACAAATCGGTCAGGCGACGTTACCTTTGTCGGGGTAAAGTGCGGGTAATCTCTGGCCTTGTCCAGCGTGCTCACCGTCTCTGGACAGGAAGATGAGGTGTGACAAGCGAGTCGCGGTTTGTTTGAATGTTTTTGTTTTGTGACAAGATTAAAACACGGGCCCGCTGTTCGTTTGTATTTCCCAATCGAATTTCAATCCTCTCGCTGTGTTTTTTTTTTAGATCCATAAACGGACGGGATATGCCGACGCAGCACCTAAAATTGCTGTCACACGCCTTTGAGCGAGCAAACTATGCAAATGGATGCATTGTGCAGCCACGTGTCATACTCAACGAGCTTAGAACGTTCAATGGCGCATTCAATGACACATGCAGTCAATGCCCTGAGTGAACGTTGTATTGCAAATGTACTAAAGACGTAACGTGTGCACACTCTCAATTAGAAGCAGTGACCCTCTCTGAGTACGGTCGTAGATCCGGGTGAACGCCGTTTGCGAGCGCCTATTACGAACGACGCATTGCGCATTGTTGATTTAGTCTCCCGAGCTAGGTGCTCCTATTTAGAATGAGTCGACCTACAAGGGAGGACCAAGACTTCCCATCGCTGTTTTCCGTCGTCGGAAATCCAGCTTTTTTTACACGCACACAAAGCACACAAAGCTGGGTTGAATGCCAAACAAAAGGCAGTTCAAGCGTTCTAATTAAATTGCGTAAAAATACGGCTATTATATGGCCCCAGCAGACTTGGGACATGCGGCATGCTTTTCACGTGCGCCTTTAGCAGCAATTCCTCGGAGTGCGATGGTTTGAGCTTGTAATTATTGCAACGACCGTGAATCAGACAGAACTTACCGACGTTGAAACTGTGACTCTGAATATAAATCACTCGCTCTTCACGTATGTCCACCGCATAAGTGATCTGATAACAGAAGATCCGGTTCTTGGCCTGCGCATTCGAATATTCCACAGATGGATGTCAAAGCGAACCTTGAAGAATTCCGATGGATGTCTGAACCTGACCACCTGCTTGTGACAGTTCAATACTGACAGCTGAGCCCCAGGTTGCGCATTGAGACTGCGTATCATGCGATAATGTAAAGGTCGCTATGGCCCACTGGCAGCCAAACGCGTCATTTGCGGTAGAGCGACTGCAGCGGAAAAGCTTCATCATTAGCTCTCCATCACTGTGCTCTTTCAAAAATCAACAATTTCGGGCAGACGTCTCCAATGTTCAGCCAGCCCGAATGAATGACCACTGCCAGAATTTTCAGGCAGACCGTCTGACGTTTTCAGGCAGTCTCCAATGACGTTTCAGGGATTCTCAATACATGTTGAGCTGTCCCTCACAAGCTGGACTTGATTACTGTGTTAGAGTAGATTATATGTTTATTGTTACAACAGAAAATACGCAGTGAGCTTGCAAGTTCTGGATGGGGGATACCTGTGATAAATGATCCAGTTCACCAACCTGCGCTGATGAGCAAAGTAATGTTTGGTCAAACATCTACCATGACGGACACGGCATCAGGAGGAGACCTTCAACATCAGTGGCTTGTTTTCAGGTGACACTTGTTCAAGATCATCAATTTGTCTTTGCATTGTGTACGGCACTGCCTTGAGTTGGAATCGACTGCGACTCGACCGCCTGTGTGGGTGCTTCTGATTGGAAAACTGGCAGTGTGGAGGATGAGCAGAGGTGAAAGTAAGCCGGCACGGTCCAATATGGCGTTACCGGTAATAAGGTGGTCAAAGCATTCAGGACAGGTGGGAAGGTGGGTCGTTGCGATACGACCGTGTCTTACTTTCACCCCTGAGGATGAGACGGTAGGAGGGAGACATTACCACTGCTGGGGGGTGTGGGCCGAGGGGAGGTGGGGGGGTGTCCTCTGCAAAAACTTACGAGACCCCTGTGGCCTCATAAGAGTTCCACGCGACTTCAAGTGTGCGGTTTTATGTGTGTAAGCGTCTGAGTTTCAGGCGGTGCGTTCACTGAAATAAAATAACGATGGCATTTATATATTCGGCAAAATTGTTGCCAAGTCTCTAGGAATTATTTTTCATTCTCTACACGCGTAGTGATTTGTCAATCTACTGTTGTCACGTCGGTCATTGGGGTTATTTCACGATGCTTCACGTCGGTCAGTGCAGGTTTGTGCAGGCAGGTATGATATTGGTTTTGAGGAACAGAGCACAAGGTAGGGTTTGTGCTCAGCTGTCTGCTGATCATCTGATCATCACAGACCCATGATGGTCTTGCATAAATCACGATGATTTGTAAAGTCTTTTTGCATGAACGTTCATCTTCGTTTGGGAAGAAACTTGAGTCTCAGAAGAAAACCTCGGCATATGAGGGCGTGATCCTTCAAGGGCCGTACAGACAGGTTCATAAATCCACTGACTCTGCGGCCATGTCTCCTCGCAAACCCGGTGAGCTGAGGCGTTTCATAAATCCACGTGGTTCCCCAGCCTAGTATAATGACGGGTTGATGAAATCTAGGTTTGAACCTAAGATTTTAGCATCAGTCCTGCCACGTTTGTGTGAAATGGTGTTCATATCGCATCACATTTATAGTCGTCCTCTGAAAAATGTAGAAGTAGACAATTGTCACTGCTTATTTTCACGAATGTTTCTGTCTAATCCAAGCAATCTAGGAATAATGACCTTTATCCAAGAGAGCCATTCTGAGTTTCAGGACAATTTTCCACGAGGCTTTTGTGTTGGTATAGTGCAGTAATAAACGTCTGGCATGAATGACTACCACATTCACTAATGAATCTTTGACATTACCCACAAGTATGTGTGTATGGCCTATAGCCTCGACTCAGCCTCCACAACCTCCCCGCCCTTTGCTTATACCCAGCAAACAGCCCTTAAAAAGGGACTACCGCCAGACTTGTAAAAACACCATCGACTTATTTATAAAATAAGCCCGGCTTATGCTGCTCTGACATTTACGTCGCCGTGCAGCGTGAATCTGCCCGTGAAATTGCGCCCCGCGCTCTCGCTCCCGCGTCCGACCTGAACAAATTTGATCACCGGGTGTCATTTCATGCTCTTTAGTCGCCCGCGTGGGCAATTCGCGGGCCAATTCAGCCCGATTTTGCCAAGACTAATGACGCTATTAACTCCGGAGGCCTCAGGGTCACGGGGAGGTCGTTTGAGCAGCTTTGGGTGGCGTTCGCATCAAAGGGTGCGGGAGCGAGAATGGTAAACGCTTCGTCGCTCTGCGCACCCACACGTCGCGGAATAAGAATAATAATACGGTATTAATAATTCAAAAGCCCTTTGTCAGTCCACCGCTGGACTGAAGCTGCCCCCACGCCTTGTCGGCTGATATTTTCACTTCGCTCCCCGATGCTGGTCGGTGAGGAGGAGGAGGAGGAGGAGGTGGCAGGGGGACCGGCTCCGATGCGCTCGCGAGGGTGACCTTACCCAAGACTCGAACTCGAGGAACAGGGAATCGGCAGCACAGCCGGAAATGCCTCCACCGCGCCGCCCCAGAAAAATCCACTCGACTGCCCTAACATCCCGAGCGGGTTGCCCCCGAAACAACAACAACAACAACAAACAGCCTGCGACTCGAGACTTTCGGGGTTAATGGATCGTGATGCCCGTTCAGTCCCGCCGAGGTGATGCCGCTGCGGTGAGCCCGGGACGGGATGGAGTCGCTCGCTCTCCGTTCGGCGGAGCGCGCGTTCCGCCCAGGAGTGGTGACGATCGACGGCAGCGCCACTGTCGACCCAGCGGCGCGCCGCTCCGCCACACGCGAGACGCGGGGGGGGGCAGTGCTGGGGTAGGGAGGTATTACAGTGACAGAGTGGCGTTGATGCCTCCTGGCAAGAATCACCCGAGTTCGATGCCCGGGCTCGAATGGCTTTCTGTTCAGGGGTTGCGTGTTTTCCCCATGTTCACGTGGGTTTATGTCGGTACTTCGGTTTCCTCCCACAGTCCAAATACATGCTGCCTAGGTTAATTGGCCTACCGATTTCCTCGCCAATAGTGCTCTGCCCATGGACTGACTTATCATAAGTGTAGCCATGTCTTGTGCCCTGTGTTTGCCGGGTTAGACTCCAGCTTCACTGCAACCCTCAACATGATTAAGCGGGCACTGATGATAAATACATTAATTAATATTCCCTTATTACATGTTTCCACATGTAACACATTGTCAATCTTACAGCTGGAGGAGAACTTCATCCAACAGTGGATCGCTCATGGCTAATGATCCCAACGATTAGGTCATTGATCCTATAGGAAAAAAAAAACTTTGAAATGGTTTCAACCTGTCGGGTCTCATCAGCAGTCAAGTTTATTAAACGAACATAACAACAGTTTACAGCTCTTTGTAAACCCTCTGCAGAATGCTGTAGCGTTCAGGGGGCCGTGTGGCTATACTTCGCTATGCTGGATAAATGTGCGTTGCTGTAGGAGGATGCGTGACAGTTTAAGAGACGTTTGTAATTGAAGACTTCAAGTCGGATGCGGCATTCGTTCATTTATCATCAATACCTGCTTAATCCTGTACATTGTCGCGGAGGAGACGGAACCTATCCCGGCCGACAGAGGGCGCAAGGCGGGGGAATACCCAGGATGTGACGCCAATACATCGCAGGGCATATTTTTGGGATGTTAAGCATAAACATAAAATCATGTATGTGTCATACGTCTTTGTCATCAGCGTTATGATCACCACTGTGTTTTTCATAAACCACTAACAACTGCCACACATCTCGAAGCGTCTTAAAGACACTGGTAGTGAATTACATACATCACATAGCATGCGAGCGTTATATGTCCTAATCGCACCATCATGATATTCACTGCATTGTATTGCACAAATGCAGATTATTGCGAGAAATAAGTAGTTGCTCATCAGCCGTTCTCTATCCGCTGTGTGATGAAGGTCTATCCGAGGCATTCCCATTGCAAACGGGACTGCGATGAATGAAGCCATCACCTTCCTGCACATGAGCTAATGTCATCTCTCCATCTCGGGCAAGCTACCACGTTTGCCTCCTTTGCTTATCATCAGCCCACCGTTCGTCAAAACCTCTAGCCGTCAATCACTTCTCGTAACGTGCCCTGACCATGCAAGCCCACATTTCTATAACTCCGCGTAACGTTTATAATTGGCATTTGGTCTCTAATTAGTTCGATACCATTATAAGAATTGCCCGCGCAGCGTGTGACGAACAGGTGAAACAAAGTGAGAAGAATTCTGCCGTTCATTCAACAGACAGACGTATGGCAGCTCTGCGTAGTAGCTGTGTGTTTACTGCGTTGGGAGTTTGATTGACTCAAGTCCCGCATACCTCCAGTGGATACCGTGATCTCGAGGGCGGCTATCGAGCGTCCGCATGATTTTGTCGCAATACGACTTCAAACTCCTACGGAAATGTAGTTTCGATCTCAGCCGCGCTTCCTGAGAGGCATGACAGGTGTGAAGGTTCATTAGTGAGATGAGAGTAATTAATGTTTGCAAAGAAAAAAAATATTGGTCCCAATTTTATCCTGATTGCGCTGTCGACGCCACGCTTTGCGAAGACGAAGAATCTATTGAGGTCTCTGGCAGAGCAGCGAAGCTCTTCATTAGAGAGCAGCCTGTAGAGGAGCGGAGATCATAGAGCTGCCGGGGAGATCGTTGTAAGTGACCTCTCTTATACGCAGCAAGGGGCAACATTTTTCCACCTGCCTTTGTCATTCAACCAGCTCAGCGCTCTGATATTTGACCCAGGAGCCAACCGGGTCACCTCCAGAAATAAACTAATTAATTAAACTCAGCCATAACCGCTTTAATAAAGTCACTTGACGTCACCGACGTACATTGTAAAGCAGTCTCTATTGCTTTACAAAGTACGTCGGTGACGTCACTGCCAATCAATTCACTATACCTGGGCATAGTCCTGCCTTGCGCCCTCTGTCTGCCGAGATAGGCTCCGGCGGCCTGTACAGGTTCCGGCCGCATGACCATGTGCAGGATTAAGCGGTATTGATAAGGACGATGATGTTTATTCATTGCATTGAGAAAACACTATCTCTCATTAATCCAGCAATCACGTTTTCATGCCAAGAGGATCTGATTGCCACACTTGGCAGTAATAGTGCATAGCAGTGGTATAGGGCAGGAGTTCCCCATTGTATTGCTGACATGCCATTCTCTCCGCAGCTCTGTGCAGCGCTTTGTGACCTCCGGGTGAAAAGCGCTCGAAAAATGCGTTTATAAAGTTCTTAACCATTTTTGGAAGTTATACAGGTGTTAAGATCTTTAAATACCAAAATAGACACCTTTCACAAAGTATCTGATTGGCAAAAGCCACACATGCTTGTGGAAAAGTATGCAAACAAAAAGCTTTGATAATATATGCATTTTCCTTCAAACTGATTGGCCTACACCAGACATGGCTTTCTTTTGAGCCTAATTGTCAGTGTTAGCCAAATGTTACCAAAAGGCAGTCAGTTCAGGACAATGCAATATCATTGCTTTCGTAGCTCAGGTCGAGCTCTTAACATATTTATATTTTTACATATATTTTTTTATATTTTTACATATTTTTACATTTGTACACTGGCAATAGTACCCATACCTATTAAATGCTTGTTCTCTCATTAAATTGGCTTCAAGCTAGTGTCAGACAACCCGAGACACAGCCAACATACCTGTTGGTGTCTGCGAAATAAAAAATGTTAGTGTTTTATGGCAGTGCCTTGCTTCAGCTAGAATAATAATAATAATTGCATTTATAGAGTGCTTTTCAGCCGAGGGTCACAAAGCGCTGCACTTAACAGAGGTGTTGATTGATGTAATGATGTAGGTTTGCACAGCTCGATGAATGATTATTGCTTCGAAAAGCTGCTCTCTCGGGAAAGTCGCGTCGATCGCTCCCTCTCTCTCCACCGCGACGTTTCGCCGCACACATTAGGGGCATCCTCATGCGCTGTGTGTGTGTGTCCTGTGCGTGACTCCTATTCATATGTAGGCACCATGTATATGCCAATGGAAGAAGGTCGGGGTCCTCCATTGTCCCTAGAGGAAAGCAACGCTGTAGAAGAGACTTGATATTTTCTGGGCCGCTGATAGAGACTTGATTAAGTGGCACGTGACTGACTCGTCGTCATAGCAATAGCGAGAGGTATACTCAGCGTGGTGTGCCGGGATAGCGACACGAACAGACCTGGCTTGACATTATGTCCCACTAGTCATAGACATCGGGGTGCTTTCTGGTCCACCGCGGAGCTGCAGGCCCAATCCTGTCAAGCACCTTGACACAGGACACTCCTTAAACCTCACAAAGCGCATGCATCTCCCGGCGTCACCCCATCTCCGGCTGTAAATCGCACATCACGAATTGTGCGCGCCTCCTGATTTAGTTGACGTGAAAAAAAAATGGATCGCGTCCTTCCCTCGAGGCACAGCGCTGCCAATTTATGTAGCCAAACTTTAAATTCCAAACTCGATGGCTCAACGGACGCGTGTCCTCGAGTTATCCCCGGCCCGTGTCGTGGCTTGATGTTGGGTCGTGGTGCCCTCTGCTGTCCTGTCTGCCGGCTGCTCGGGCGCGTCCACTAGAGGGCGCTGCTGCAGAGAGAACGCTTGCCGCTCAAGTTTGCTGACAGGTCCATTGATGAGTTAATTTGTCCATGGGTTTAAACTTTCACGAAACAGTTTTCGTGTCGCGAATATGCATGCAGCTAGTGGCGGTAGCGGGAAATTAACGGGATTGTGTGGATATATTTTAGTGGCGGCTGATCTAGACAGACCCAGTTGGGATGAAGCCCTGGGTTTTTTTCTGGAGATGATCGTTGTAAAGATTCGACTGTCGTGATTTTGGGATCTTCAACGTTTTGGAAAACACATCCAAAACTGGTACTTTTTTTTAAATCACCAGCGAAATACATGACGTTGATTAACTAGGGATTGTACTAGCGGCCCCGCTTATTCGAACTGGGGATTGTAATAGCTATGGCCCTTTTCCCAACTCATCTCATTGTCAGACACCGCTTAACCCTGTACAGGGTCGCGGTGAGCCGGAGTATATCCCGGCAGACACAGGGCGCAAAGCAAGGATATACCCACGATGGGACACCAGTCTATCACTGGCACTGCGGGCAATTTAGTCGCAAGCCAATTAACCTATGCAGCAGCATGTTTTTTTAGACTGTGAGAGGAAACCGGAGTGCCCGGCGAAGACCCACGCGGACACGGGGAGAACATGCAAACTCCACACAGAAAGGCACCTGGGCCGAGATTCTTACCAGGGATTCTTGCTGTGAGGCGACAACGCTACCCACTGGGCCACCGTGCCGCCCCATTATCCTAACTGGGGATTGTAATAACTGTGCGGCCGTTATCCTAACTGTGTGATGTAATTGTAATGGCGGCGCCACTTAGCGTACCGTGAGAGCACGGGCGTAAGCACAGAAAGCGGTCCCGGTGGCCAGGGAAGGCCCTGTCGGCGCGCACTAAGGCGCCAAAAACTCATCTGGACCGAGTGCCGTCGTTCTGCGAAGGTCCCGTGCGATTTGGTTGTAATTTGGCAAAGTTTACCCTGATCAAGCAAGCAAGCAAACAGAACTTGTTTTAAAATATATGGATCAGTGGTTCTTAACCTTGTTGGAGGTACTGAACCCCACCAGTTTCATATGCGCGTTTCACCGAACCTTTCTTTATTGGAAAAATAAAATGTGATCACCTGCAGCCAGTGATGGCCAATTGGGGCGTGTCATCACGAATCATATGAGTGAGGTGTGTGTCTTGACCTCCACCGAACCCCTGAGACTGACTCACCGAACCCCTGGGGTTCGATCGAACCCAGGTTAAGAACTACTGATATAGATAGATGAGTAACTGAAAAAAAAAACAGCCTGATGATGCCTCCAACTTGGCAGGCTAAACAACGTGAAGGAGAAAGCAGGAACACTAGGCAAGGTTATCCCGAAAGAGCGACTCTTTAAAGCAATTCACTCTCAATACAGAGGGCATTTACGTCCGCGCATCATAGCCTCGCCACCGCTGGCGTCACAGTGCACGTGGCAGCTAACTGTGAAACTCGGGAGACAGCTTAGCGGGTCAGAACCCCGTCAGCGTAATACCGAGCACACGGGCAATTCCCGGTGAGAAGCGGGACCCCGAGCCCCGTACAAGCGGCAGCTGGCAGCTGGTGACTCGCGCACAAGGCCCATACTTCACACCTGCGGTGAGTTGTAATGGCCTCGCTGAGTAAAGGGTCAACAACGTCTGCCGTGGCGTGAACTGGCCACACGCTCGGGGTGTGAACGCGTCAACATTCGCCCTCCCGAGAGGCTTCCTCGAGCCTGGAAGCGTCGAGGTTGTGAGATCACACCCAGGGGGGTGTCGGGAGGTGTTAGTGTGGAAGTGATTTGCTAATTTCAGTAAAAGATGTGTTAAAAGTTTTAATGTTTGTAGCTTATTTTCCTCCCCCCCCCACCACCGCCCACAGTTTCTCCTAACCCCCACCCCCTCTTGCTCCATGCAGCTCTCTCCCGTCAGCTGCCTGCCAGTTCTGTGGTGGACAATACTAACTTCCAGAGGATTCTAAAATTATATTTACCCACATACTATGCCATGTTTGGCGAACCGCGGTGCAGCGGTAATTGCACTGCGCTATGAACCCAGCGTCTTGAGCTTGATTTCCAGCCAAGGTTAACATCGGTAGCTGGTGGAATTTGAACCAGAGACCTCGGACTCCCAGCCCCCATTCACCAACCCCCAATATACAGCGTGGTGATGCAGCCACCGTGACTGTACGCAATGGGACGTTCTTCACCCAGCAGCGGATTGACAGAGTTGTTATTAAATGCTGAATGTTTAAGTGAAAAAAAATCGCAGGCTTTATCTCCAACCATTTATCTAAATGATCTAGTTTCTGACAACAATAAATATAATTACATTTTTAGAGCGCCTTTCACCCGAGGGTCATAAAGCGCTGCACAGGGCTGAAGAGAGAACGGCACGTCGACAACAACGACATAAGAACGGAAAATTAGCAACAATAACGTTGTATTTTTATATTTTTTGGGGAGTTTTTTTTCAATGACTAGTTATGTACTGCCGGCGATGGACTGGCGTCCCATCGTCGGTATATCCTTGCCTTGCGCCCTGTGTCTGCCGGGATAGACTCCTGCTTCACCGTGACCCTGTATAGGACTAAGCGGTTTCAGACAATGAGATGAGATGAGTTATGTACTGATGTAGGTTTTCACGGCTCGATGAATGAAGTTTGTTTTCTGAAGCTGCTCTTTTGGGATATCTGGGTGTCTATAGATGCCTCCAACGTAGGAGGCAAAACGTCGCGAAGGAGAGAGGGGGCACTCGACACGGCTATCGTGAAAGAGCAGCTTTGGGAAGTAATTCGCAAATCGTATTATTATTTAAATGCTCCACCTCCCACCACTCACTCTCCCACCACTCACCCTCGCACCACTCACCCTCGCACCACTCACCCTCCCACCACTCACTCGCCCACCACTCACTCTCCAACCACTCACTCTCCCACCACTCACCCTCGCACCACTCACTCTCCCACCACTCACCCTGCCACCACTCACCGCAAAATCTTGGCACGCGATACCACGCGACTGACAAAATTGTTCAGTATCGAAACGTACAGCGCCTTTAACCCGAGGGTCACAAAGCGCTGCACAGAGCGTCACGTGAACAACATATCCTCACCGCGCCTCATTTGCTATGGACACATGTCCACGCTCCCATTGAAATGACGGCATCGCGAGTGATGTCGTCTGCGCGTCGATCATTTCCTCCGGCACCGCACACGCGGGATTGCGGGGG
>JAZEWT010000020.1:5052402-5071670 GCA_036362905.1 Mordacia mordax | reverse complement strand
TTTCCACTTTCATAGTACACTGGTGAGCCACCCATCACCCAGGTTTCCTATTGTACATAAAGACACGACGTCATTTGTTGATGCGAGGGTCCGTTCATCTTGGCTTCTTTGTAACTTCGTGCAACATGAGTGGTCATATGAGCTCCAGGTTTGGCCGCTGAGTTATTCGGATGGGAAATCCTACACATCAATGGCCATGATTTAAATTCACCACGGCCCAGTGCTCGTTTACAGGAATTTCTGTCATATACAGAGACAGTGACGGAAATAGGAGCAGGCGATGGACAATATATTCTGCTTCTTACGCATTCCTTTTCCTTATGTAAGCTGTCAAACGTAGTGAGCCTCTGGATGCAGTATTCATGATGCGCATCAGAATTTGGACTTGGGTAAAGGCTACGGAACACGCGGTACCTTGGCATATGTTAGACTTGGACAGGAGGCGAAATGTGTATAATTTAACATTCACTTTTATATTGGCTCTCCCTTGCCACTGTTCAGTTTCACACCTGGTAAAATAAACGTGAAGCAGTTGATATGGAATGTTCTAAACTAAACAAAAATCTAGGAAGTCGTTTGAACTTTCGCTCACGGCGTAGGTAAATTAATGGTAATAGCGTCACCGAAATAAAAATAAAGGGAACTCGAAGCACAGAACCTTCTTTCTATGGGGCTGCGGAATGTGGTAATTTAGAGAGGGGGGGTGCTGAAACGGTCTGGAAATATGAGGAACGTTGGGAGAGGTAGACAGGAAAAGTGTGTTTACGCAAGAGCTGAGCTTTGTATGTGTGTGCAGTGTGCGGGCACAGACTCGCACTTTGAGTCCAGTGTGTGTCGGAGCTCGGTTCAATAAGCACACACGAGCCACCGCAGCTGAACTCGTGCAGTTTAATCCCAACGATGCGCACTGCTGCGCATCCACCGCAGTCGTCATCATCAACCGTGGTCAATCTGCGGCTGCATTAAGGTCTCACCAAGCCGCCACCACCCACTTGCGATTCTGAGATGTAGTAATCCATCTTACTCGTCCTGCGCAGCGAGCTAACTTCATTGCTCCATCTCCTGGGTGGATGTGCTTTATGATGCATTCCATTCCGCTGCTGCCATTATCGGCTACTACTCCTAGCTGTGACGTTCCGCTACCAAGCACACTTACTTTCATGAACAGTTTATATTGTGTAAATAATGTGTGTGTGTGTTTTAATCCATACTTTTCTTTTTCGGTCTCAATGAAATTTCCAATAATACATTTTATCACGATAATGCAGAGGAGGGCCTTTATTGACTGCGCAGGCATGAGCTTTGCAGACACTGGGACCACACTCTTTCAGAATGTAATATATTTTCCGAAGGCTTTCGCGACCAATGTCATCGATGAAATCAATATTCTGGGTCAGGTCACACAAAAAATCGTGTCGTTTTACCCTCCTGAGCTGCTCGCCCAGGTTTGGTGCGGGTTCCTTATGATGCTGGTTGTAATTATCAGCGAAACGTCGTATTTCATTGTAAATGCTGTGGGTTTGCTCTCCCGCACACCGGTGTGCTGAGATAGTTAAGTATTGGCACGTATTGTTCACGTGACAAGCCTTACTAATTGGCTGCGGAGTTAGGGAATGCACATCCATCAAAGGTTTTTTTGGTATTTTTCTCGTTGGTGATCTTCCAAAATACCCCATTCGTAGACGAATTGTTGGTACTTAATGTGAGTGTTTCCTGATTTTAATCATATCAATTGCCCATAAAATTGACTCTAACCCTAGCCCAAGTGGGTCACTAATTGGTAACCTTTCAGATTACCCTCTTCCTACCACACATACAACCCTATAGCCAAGCTATTAACACTTGATGATCGAAATGTTTATTAACAGGCAATAAGGGTTTAGTTCCTTTTTCATACCCATGCCAAATGATGGTAATGAATGTGGTATGGGTACTTTTGCCAGTGACAAAGGTGTCTATTTTGGTGTTTTAAGATCTTAACAGCTGTATAATTGCCAAAAATGGTAAAAAAAAAACCCTTTTCTCTTCTTTACGTAATGAATGTTGTGGATGATATTAAAGATGGCATTTTAAACAAACGCCCCAGGTTCAGCATGGACACTGCCTTAAAACATGAAGCAATTATATCGCCGACTGATGTATCAGGGATTGGCACGCGTTCTCAACAGACAGAGCAGGGACTGGCTCTCTTACGTAGTTGGGAACCCACTTCACTCTGTGGGAAGCCTCCAATATTTGAAGAATGTTGCCATGTTGACAATGAGAATTGACGAGAAGCGGTTTCATTAAGATAACCGTTTAAATGTCCAAAGATATCTACAGCAACGTTTAAGAAGATCCTAATGATGACTGCTAATTTTGACGACTGACAATCATGCATTGAGCTCTGAAAACCTACATCAGTACATGTTTACGACAACATTCCAAACGTTTTCAATGCAGTTAATTGTATCAATCTGCAGTGACTATAGCAATAAGAGTGAGGACAACGGTAACGAGTAACGATTAAGGCAGAACAACACAATGCACTTGAACGTACCAAGGTGTCCCAACTGCTACACGCCGGCTGCCCTACCACTTACTGACCCCTGCCTTCTAACGTCTCCCACCGGGCCTTCTCGTCCAGCCGGCCGCCGCCCTCCGTCCCCCGGCAGGGTGCACGGCGGGGAGGAGGCGCCAGCGGGGCCGGCATGCGGGGGCGAGCTGGTGGTGCGGGGACCCGGCTACCTGGCCTCCACGGGCTTCCCCGAGGACTACCCGCCCATGCAGCGCTGCGTGTGGCTGCTGCGGGCTGCGGGGCCCGGCCAGCGGCTCGCCCTGGCGTTCAACCCGCACTTCGACATCGAGAAGCACGACTGCAGGTGCGCTCGGCGACGGCCATTGGTCTGAACTGCGGGGGCTGCGCGTTATCCCTGCGGCGCTTGGTTATTCATTGTCCAAGCGAATCAACCGATTGTTGGGGCAATTATCCTTTCTATATTAGGGGACACGGAGTGATGCCTTGAAGTGCGGCTTCAGGTGCTGAGCTGCTGAGGGACCGTGGATTAATGGAATTACAGGTGTGAAGATTAGCTGAATTATAGGGGAATGGCAGCAGAGTAGAGGGTGGGTGTTGAGAAGCGCTTCAAGTGAAGAGCACGTGACTGGCATGACGTTTGTTAAGTGAAATTACAAGGGACTGCCTTTGGTGACAACATGTAATAATTATTTCTACCAGTGATCCTAGTAATTCTCTGGCCAGAGCCATTTTTTTAAACGTTGAAAGAGGACAATTGCCCTGCCCAGTCTCCACCATAATTTTCAAAAATGTCTAAAAAAAGTTATTTTTTTGTCCCTAAATACCACCTTGTTTGCGATGCCTCTCATTTTTACGTCTCATTACCAGTCTTGTTCAATCGGTTAATCCAAATGGAGCATCTTAACGATTCGGCACGATTGACACGTGAACGGTGACTGATCGACTGGACCAGCGAGTATGGCTGTTAACCTCTGTCGTGACATGTGCTGAGCATTTGGCAGTGGTGTGGGAGCACAGCTTGACAATGCTTCTTAGTCTGCGGCACTTGTTGGCGATCGCGAAAGCAGCTGTTTTCTGAATTCGTAACGCCCGCCAGCTATAGCAATGAGCACAAATGTGATGGTTATTCATTGCTAGCCCCGAGTTTTTGTTTTTTTTCCGTACGAGGAAATTGTGAACAGTTTAGTGCAAGTTGAAATTACAGCAATTATTTTAAAAACACAGGTTAAATACGTTACTTCAGAAAAGGTAAACACCTGTGACCTAGCACAATAAGGTAGTGTACATTGGTTGTTGTTTAAGCTGTACTGAATTTATTTTCTGTAACAATTTATAATAGCTAATGTGAAAATGGTGATAATGTGTTTCATTTATATTGTTGGTGATTGGTTGCCTTTTGTGGGGAGGGGGGTGTAGACAGCTCGTGCAAACGCACTAAACATTTCAAATTTCTAAACATTTCTAATTTATTTGTGTTAAATGTGTGGCTGCACTGGACTTTTTTTCTTTGCACATGCTAGACACAATTTTGTTAATTGGAGTATATTCAAGTTGTGTTTCCTCTCACATACTTTGAGATATTTTGAACTTACTCTGCATTCCCCAGTCAGCTTACAAAACAAACATTTGTTCTCTTGCTGAGCTCTCTGCTGGATTTAAAAGCGAGTTCGTTGTGATGATGTTACTGTTCATCAATCGTGCCTTCATCGCTAAAAAAACAAGTCCGCGTCGTAGAGCATTGTGGGCAATTGCCCTCTCGTGGAGAGGAAGAAGGCCCATTGCCTAAATCTTGACATTATTTTACAAACTAATGGGCCGCGATGTTGCCCGTGAGTTAACCAGCCATGACAGGCTCAGCTTATGAATTGCTGTAACTTTTGGTGAAAAAGCTACAATACAATCACTGTAGCTGATCCTGCACACATAAATGGTACGCAGCTTATGCCGTTATTGATAGTGGCAGGTTAGTGTACCCAAAGATGCAAACCTTTAAAACTGAACTGTGGAATATTTATGCGTATCCCTTGTGTTAATCCACTACTGGATGAGGACTTCCCAACAGCGTGACGGTCACGGTGGTTATTTTACCACACTTCATTGCGCCAGTTTTTGCAGGATCCTGAAGACAGTGGGAGCAAAGATGTACAGTAGCAATGTCAATGGATATTGGAAGATTGTGGGTATTTAATAAAAAAAACAAATCGTTTTGACACACTTTTTATTTAAGGTCACCTAACATATTGATATATATTTTAAAATGTTTTAACTCTTATATATCCAGCCACAGACAAGCTAGAAAGCTGAAAATTTGCAAGTTGACTTTACACGGTGTACAATTTTTGGTTCAATCGGGCCTCTGGATCGGACTAATCCAGATCCGAGAGTGAGTTCAGCACAATTCCCAGAACCAAACGTTGTAGAGCTTTGCAAATTGGTATTTGCAGATAAAATGTGTCTACTGGAGAGCATATTATTGCGTATTTTCTTGTTTTCTGCGTGAAACCGCAATATATTTATAGAGCAGCCGAGAGCACTCTTTGATCCAGAACTTCTTTGTGGCATCTGTTGTAGGAGGCGACCTCTGGGTCTGGTTTTGACTTTCTGAGTCTCATCAGCAGATTTGTGGGGACCTGTTTAACAAAAGGCAAATTACCAATGATCTTGAATGTTATATTTACACGGAGATACAGACCTTAACTCTCTTGTTAATATTTTAAAAGCACCCTCCACCAAAGCGCATCTCATATCAATAACTTACCCCCTTTAATTGGCAGTAAACACAAGAAATGAACAATGCAGCAGGGTGGCGCAGCGGAAACATCTGCGCCTCACAGAAATAGAGCCCTGCCCGAGGCGGTTCGATCCCCAACCCGGGTGCCTATCTTAATTAATTGGCCAATTTAATCAAAATATAAAGAGCACAGGGTATGGCAGGTTGGCGCCTTCTGACAGCCTGGCTGACTGCCCCCCCCCCCCCCCCCCCCAATGCTGTTTCCTCGCACCTCCGTATTCCTATCCCATCCATTACCAGTCGTGGAATTTGCGCAGCGCGTTATCAATTTGCACTGTTATATTTTTTGTTCTGTTTAGTCACCAGAACTCGCTCGCACCCGCATAAACTAAAAAGGGGGTCGCTCCTCGAAGCTTGTAACTTAGTTAACGCGCACAGCTCGCCGCTGCTCCTGCTACTGCTGTTTAATGCGCGCGTGAAGCAGCTCAGAGAGATTTACGAAGCGGGACGCACTGTTCCCCGCGGGTTCCCTCGCTGGGGGTGGCCGGGAGGGGTCCGCGCCTCGCTTGCGTGAAGGGGGAGCCGGGGGACACACGGGTTAACATCTGGATTAACTGCCACGTGCTTGCGCCGGCCTCCTGTGCTGCCGGCAGCCGTGCCCTTCCTCGCAGTCATCCCGAATACGAGCGGTCACTCAGAGGAAACGGGGAGGGGGAGTTCCAACCATTGCTACGACCGCCGTGGCTCCGTGTGGTTTTATGGACTTTCTGAAAAAGAAATCTTCGTCGTAAACGTAGAGTCGTTTAAATTTTATTTTGTAATCTTTGTATCGGCGTGTGTTTGTGGGGAGCGGTGGCTCAGTGGTTAGCGCGATGGTCTACAAACAAAGCCACCAGAGTTCGAATCCTGCTTATGGTCAACACCAGTTAGGGTTTTCTGGGACTGGGCCTCCCCTAGGTCGACCCAGCCTCACATGAGTACCTAATGCAGTGTGAAAACATCGCCACTGGGGAAACAAAGGCGGTCTGGCGTGGTGCTGGTCACCCACCTCGTTGTGTGCGATGTCACCCTTCATAGTTGTGCACTAACAGCACTTGACCTTATAGTCTTTTAAGGCTATGGGAGGATCTCTTGTATCTGTGTTTCAAGCGGTACATTTAGTTGTATTGTTATTGCTATCGTCAGCAGCCGTGGTCTATCTACTGCTGGATGAAGGTGCCACTCCCCACGTTGTCGCCATCCCTCACGGTTAATCGCGCTACCAACATCCGTCTCACCACCGCGACGCGAGCCGACATTATCTTTCCCAATTCTACCGCGGTTGTTCTTTCCCTTTCCAGACAAATTCTCTCTCGTTTGGGCTCCACACTTTAATCTCTCCCAATGGCGCCGCCTCGGCTCCAACACGTTTTTATTTGCTGAATGGAATCCAGAAGACGTTCTGATTATACCCAGCGAGTCATCGCCACTCACGATCCTGCTCACTTGCAACAAACGCTACCCCTACAGGCTGAGGGCTACAAGGGGGAAATCATGTATTTTGCACTTGTGTGTGTGTGTATGTTGAGAGTTGCGGTACGCTACACCAGAGTAAGATATCATGACCCCGTGTGTGGGTCCTGGCCGTGCTATCATTGCCAATCAGTATAAATAACTGGAGGTGTCTATCCCTCGGTTGAATTCGGTGAAGAAAACAAAAATGACCGGTGGGATTATTCACACCGACGGGAATGTACTGTCGCAATTTAAGGATGCGACTTGATTTGGGCGGCACGGTGGCCCAGTGGGTAGCGCTATCGCCTCACAGCAAGAAGGACCCGGGTTCGAATCTCGGCTCGCGTGCCTTTTCTGTGTGGAGTGTGCATGTTCTCCCCGTGTCCACGTGCGTTTTCGCCGGGCACTCCGGTTTCCTCCCACAGTCCAAAAAACATGCTGCTGCATAGGTTCATTGGCTTGCAGGCTAAAATGCCCGCAGTGCCCGGTAATGGACTGGCGTCCCATTGTGGGTATATCCCTGCCTTGCGCCCTGTGTCTGCCGGGATAGGCTCTGGCTCACCGCAACCCCGTACAGGACTAAGCGGTTTCTGACAATGAGATTAGATGAGACTTGATTTGAGAATCAAGTATCTTTGATCGCTGTTAATGGTTGTGTCTCTGATATTAACCCATATTCACAGACCTGAACCCATTGTACAGAACTTTTTTTTTTTAAACCTACATCTTACTTTTATATAATGCCTTGCAGCCTTTGTGAGAGAGGCAGTTTAAAATTTTAGTTATGATTTACGAATTGCCAAAAAAAAAAGCATTGATTCTTATGTGCAAAAGTCAATGCCCATATCACGATGTTAAGCATCGCTTTAAGTTCATGAGTCAGCATAATCATTCCATTCCCAGTATGAAATGAGCAGCTGGCACAGTATCTGGACATCAACACCATTGGACAGCTGTGCCCATGTAATGCTGGCCACTACCTTGTGCACCGATCTGGCTTTAATAGGTACTTGCAAACGGATTGTGGCTCTACTTTACAGGGATAAACAGGATAGATCCTATTTCTCTCCATGTGTTTGTATAGACCAATAATGAATTCAAAGCGCACGCACTTGCTGCGCGGTATAGCAGCCCAGGGCATGTCACTCCTGTACTTGCTTCCTGGTGCATGGTTTATTTGTGGGCACGCATTGGAGAGTCCTCCAGGAGACGACTGTACAGCAGTGGATTCTTGATTATATTTGAGCGTTACTGCCGTGTATGCGTGATTGTTCTCCAAACGCTCTGGTTTCTTCCCACATGACGAACACTCCGTATTGGAGTTGGCCAAATGTCATCTTGCAGGACCTCGTGAAAAAGAGTATCTGGACTTTTCTGGTTAATCAGAGGATATTATAGATATTACAGGTGCTATCGGCTGGAATGTTAGATGGTTTTGGCTGCTTTTCGGGTTACAGTAGTGGGCAGCAGAGGGCAGTTGCAGCAATTGTTGTATTGTACGTGTATGCTCTCATGTCCACGTCCCTTACTGTCACCAAATCAATACTAACCAGCAATTCTACGGCCAACCATGCATGGCGTGGGCAAGCCATCCTACATCAGTGGATTGACAAGAGGACTATCGTTGGGGACGTGCGTGCTTGTCGGTGATGCGCGTTTGACCCCGCACAGGTTTGACTACGTCGAGGTGCGGGACGGCGAGGGAGACGCGGCCGAGGCGCTGGGCCGCTTCTGCGGGAGCGTGGCTCCCGCACCGATCGTGTCCTCGGGACCGGCCCTGCTCATTCGCTTCGTCTCGGACTATACCAACCAGGGCGCCGGTTTCTCCCTACGCTACGAGATTCACAAGTCGGGTGAGCAGCCCTCGCTGTCTCTCTCTCACTCTGCCTCTCCACGGACTCGCCGACCCCGTGGCAAACTTTACAATCTCGTCATGTTGCGTGCACCTCCACGCTCTCTCCTACCTCGTCGTGCGCTCCGCTCCATCTCGCGGCGAGGCACGGTCACACCGACACCCGCGACCGACACGAGAGCAGCAGTCCATTGGCAAAGAGCTGTACCCTGCTGTTATTATTTTTAATCAAAGAAGCATACAGGCAGCACGTACATTAAAAAAAAAATGTATGCAGGAGCAGGTTGCGATGCGGCGCAGTTAAATTCGTGTCTCTACTCAAAGCTTCACTGCTGGCACAGTGGCTAAAATATGCGATCGCACGACCAACTATGATTCAACCTGGCACAGCGCCCATGTCCACTTCCCATTCTTGAGATTTCCCTGTGATCTCGGCATGAAGAGCTCGGAACAGCAGAGAGGACTGGAGACCAGAGGTTCCGCATCATCCGTCACCCCATCACACCGTGCCGTCAAACTGCCTGACGTATATTTTGGCAGAGATTCACACAGCGATGCCTCCAGCCAAAGGAACTCCTAGAACGTGGGTGTGTGTGTGTGTGCGGGGAGCGGTGGTGCAGTGTTTATGACTACGCTATGAACCCAACCACTAGATTTCTATTCCACATTATGGCCAACACCAGTGTCCTGGACCTCTCCAAGGTCGAGCAGCCTCTTATGAATACCTGGTACGGTGCTTTAAAAAACATCGCCACTGGAGAGACAAAGGCGGTCAGGCATGGTGCTCCCCACCAACTCCCTCGTGTACCTCGCCAGTATTGCCCCAATGGTCTGCTAAGGCTATACGGGAGATCTTTGTCTTTTCACCTTCCTAAATTGATTCAAAAAGCAGAGCCGTACACCTGTGTTTTGTAATATTTCATGTTTATATTGAGCAGCACATCTTGAATTGGCTCCCGGGATGTCACTGTCGCTGGGTAAATGCAGTGCCCTGCGAAATGTGTAATTAGCAGCGCATTCTGCATCTAGCGAACAGCGTGGTAAATGGCCTGTGGCTGGGTTTATTTGCTGTGCCTGGCAGGTGTGTTTTCACAGGTGGTAACGCTCTCTTAGGAGGAAAGAGAATAAAATGCTTACAAACAACATAGCGCAGTCTTTGGAGTATTCGACACGTTCTTGTCCTGCTGTCTTCCTCATCACGTGGTTTTTTTTTCTCTAGTCATTCAAAATGAGCTTTCGGAAGTAGCAATGCGTGACCACTCAGAGGTGAAATTCGGAAAACTTTTCCAATAGACATGTATGCACAATCAATAAATAAACGCATTGTTAATAACAATAATAGTCTGGAAGAGAGCCCTCCATAGAGTATAGTGATTTATAAACAATTGTCTCCAAGCTTTGAGGGCGTCTCGCATTCCTGAGCATCTTATAATCGACAGAGTACAGATACGTTTAAGCTTTGGGTGGTGTCACCAACTGCATTTATGTTATATATAGGGTATCACAAAAAATATGCATGTACTATAAACTGGAACTTTTTTTTGGGTATGCCTTGTTTATATACGTGTCAGAGAAATAGCAGCATTAGAGTATAGACAATGGGTTTTCAAAAGCATCCATTAACAAATTGTGTCCGGTTAACGACCATTGTTAGATGTTTGTTTCTTCATCCTGTAAGTGTAATTGTACTTTTCCATGCAATATTAGATTATTTAATTTCAAAGTGAGTCCATAATAGGCACGTGGGATTTGCATAGCTGCCATCATCGACCAATTGTGGTGGCCACGCATGGGTCATCAGCAAGTCATGAGCTTCGAGTCATAATTGAGATGCTGTGGAGCCGGACTCCAAATTTGACGTTCATGTAATTCACAGTTTACGTCACATTCTCACATGCCACATTTTCCAGACAGTTAATATTTGTGAGAATGTCGATGAAAAAAGTCACAAGCCGCCCCCTGCCTCCTTTTGCCGCACAGCACTGCCTTGCTAAAATAGAACACCACGTTCCTCATCGCTGGACTGTGACGGAAAGTTAATTGTAACGAATCTCAAACCCATATGCAGGAGAGCCCTGATGTGGCTCTTCGACCACTCGGGCGTGTGCAAGCACACTGGTATGCTCAGAGAATCAGGTTCAGTTCAGGTCGTCGTAGCCAAATTTGACAAGTGGCACATGTCAAGCAACGACTTGTGTTGCTGCTTCCTACAGCCACTACAGCACTGCTATGCAGGAGGGCATCTCGTACACGGAATGGGTTCACACCAACCTGCCCATGAGGAGCTACATGTCAAGCACACATCGTGACCACTGAGCATCACATTTAATGCAAAAGGTTGTCGCAATAACATGCTTTATTTTCCCAGGAAATCGTCACCAAGTTTCAAGAAAAAAATGTTTGCAAAAGACTGCTGCCGATTTGGACATTTTTACTGAGCATTTGGCTTCACGTGGGAACAAAAGAGAATCAGTGCAGAAATCCCACTCTGTGTGGGGGCAACACTCAAAGCTCTGCACAGATGCATAGACGCATTAATTACTGTTCCGCTATATCAAGACCAACTCACAAAGACTAAAACAGCTCATATTCCCAGTCGGTCTCCCGCCTGGCATTCCCGGTCAAGTAGTAACTATGCCCAACCCCCTCAGCATCCCTCCTGGACCAAGGTCGTCGTGTTGTTCGCTCGGCGGAATGCTGTGAACCGGCCGCAGGCTCGGACGCGTGCTCGCGGAACCTGTCGGGCCCCGCGGGTGTCGTGTCGTCTCCCGGCTTCCCGGACAAGTACCCCCCGTTCCTGGCGTGCACCTACGTGATCCGGGCCGCTCGCACCGGCAGCGCCGGCGGCGGCGTCGAGGAGCTGTCGCTCCGCTTCACGCACTTCCACCTTGAGGGCGCGACGAGGGCCCCCGGGGCCGCCGAGCCCGTGCTGGCGTGCCAGTACGACCGGCTCGAGGTGTGGGACGGCCTGCCGCACGGTGAGCACCCGCACGGCCGCTCCCCGCCTCCCACCCCGCGCGCCACATTCCCCGACTCGCCGCTCGATGATTCGTCGTGAGATTAACGGTGGAATTGATTCGGTCGATCGCTCCTTCCCCATGTGTTACTGTCCTAACCCCCTGCTCTCTCTCCTCGCCCATGTGTTTCAGCTCCAACCCCCAGCCCTTCACATTTCATTTGCTTTCCCAGAGTTGTCTCTCAATTATGTCGAGCGTTCATTGAGGTGCAGTTACATTTCCGCGTTGCTTGAATTGAAATTCCTCTTCTTGTGATGGCTTGTAAATGTATGTATATATTGTTTAGGTGTGTTCGTGTGGCCTTGAGCCGGTGTGGTCTCTAATGTGTGGATGGAATTTTATGCAATGTCAGATATACACCTGTGGAGCCATATGCTTTTAAGTGCTTATATTTGAATGGAAGCACATCTTTATAGCCTAAGGGTTGTAGAGATCTATAGGTCCACATATTTACACTGTTATACCTGCACGACCCACATCTGCCTTGTGACCTTCAGGTGAAAAGTGCTCTATAAGTGCAATTATTATTTTCTCAGCAAGGCTACAGCTATACATACGTCTCTACAGTCATATACCTGCCCAGGCTCCTTTCCTACATGAAAAATCCAGTCCATGGCTGTAAGGACAAATCCTAACAGAAAAAAAAACATTGGAATGCAGCATGTGTTTGTTAGTTGGGAATGGACATTAGTGTTCGTTTATGCATCTGCGTGAAGAGCCCGATCTTTAAATGCCCCCATCGTAATCCGCCGTGGATGGTGACATTGCTCGCCTAGCCTCTGGTGTGGCCAGCGATGTGGCCGATGGCGCGTGGTTGCCGGTTAATCAGCTGGTGTGAGTGACCGGTGGCGCGAACGGTTGCGCGCAGTGGGGCTGCTGGTGGGGCGCTTCTGTGGGACGCGCTCCCCGGGGCTCGTGAGGTCCTCCACGGGGATCCTCTCGCTCTCCTTCTACACGGACGCCGAGGTGGCGCGCGACGGCTTCTCCGCCTCCTACGCCACCTCCCCCCGCAACGTCACCCGCGGTACGGCCGGAGGCGAAGCCAGCCGAGGCGAAGCCACGATGCGCGCAGCGTCCGTGGCGTGGTGGAGCCAGACGCGCAACATTGCCCCCCCGGCACAGCGCTCAACAATGCACAAAACCCGAGCAAAGCGAGCAAACGGCGCTGTAATATTATTTTCAAGAACCGCTATCAAACGGTTCGACGGCACACGATTTTTAATATTTCCCACCAAAAACAATGGTAAACATGTGTAGCAATAAAAAAATGTGACCGTTCACATGATAAGAGCGTGAAACGCCGGTCCCCGGGAACATTCAAATCTAAGATCCCTCACCCGGAAACCTCCGAAAAGCTGTGATATCACTGCTTAAACATCTGCACAAACACACCTCTGACCCCCGTATGCAGAACTGCGAGGGGAGGGGGCTGACTCTTTGGAACGAAGGGAAAAAAAACATTTCCCAGCCAAATTCAGCAGAGCAGAGGGGAAAAGGTCAGGATTGGGGGGTGGTGGCGGTGGCGGTGGCAAGGAGATTGAGGCGCGAATGCAGCGGTGAGCTCAGCCCCACCGCGGCATTGACATTAGTCGGCACGGTGAAGGAGCGTCGTGGAAACAAAAGATGAAGGACGCGAGACCCCCGGCTCTGGCATCGGCCGCAGGCAGCGCAGCGCTCACGACCGTGAGGTCCGCCCATTGATTCCATTTGCCCCACTCGGGTCATTATTCACCTCGCGTTTGGCTCGTTCCTTGTTTTACCGAGTTTATCATTTTACCTGAGAGCCGCTGGCCATTTAAATAAAATGAAAATAAACGGCGGCCATTTGTTTGAATAAAGAAAATGCTTGCGAGATTGATAGGATGGTATGCAAATGTTGTTTTAACGTCGTTGCTAAAAAGTGTGTTCTTCTCTCACAAACAGGATAAAAATAAATGTGCCCTTTATCTTTTGTCAGGTCTAATACGTTTAGGATCCAGTGAATAGGTTTCAAGTCCAAATAAGCTAGCACATGATGGATACTATCGAATCAGAGGCTATTATAATCAGGATGCTACTGTAAAATCGATGTGTAAACCACATCACGCACAAGCCAGTTGTGACCAATAGAGTAACAGACACAGAGCAATTGTTTGCCCTGATGAAGGTTTTCGCTGCTCGATGCGTGATGATTGCTTTCAAAAGCTGTTCTTTCGGGATAATCGTGCCGAGCTTCACCTGGCCGCCTCCTCGAGTCTCGGAGCACCTGCAGATGCCCCCAGCGTGGGCGGTGACGCATCGCAAAGAAGAGAGGAGGTGCACTGAACACGGCTATCCTGAAAAAACAAAAATGATTTGGAAAGCAATCGGAGCAACTGTTTTACAAACGGTTGCAATTATTAGTTCTCCTCAGTGGAAACCCAGCGACTGTCAAGTCTAGAATTTCAAAGTTTGGTCGCATTTTGAGAGTATCCCCTCTCAAGGTTGGTCAAGGATCATCATCAAACCAATTTCCTTGATGTACACAGTAGTGCGTAGCGAAAGCTTGAGCGAAGCAATCCTCCACGCGCAGCCTCACTCGGAGGAAGACTCGACTTATCTTTAGAGACTTTCCCAAGGACCTGCATGATAACGGGCTGTTGCAATTGAGTTCAACGAAGCTGTTTACTTGCTTACGCACCAGCTCTCTTCTCTTGCCGATCTCGCGCAGACTGGAACGGGACGGACGCGGGGTGCATGCGGCCACTGGGCATGGAGTCGGGCGAGATCCTCAGCGAG
Source organism: Mordacia mordax (assembly GCA_036362905.1). NCBI lineage: Eukaryota > Metazoa > Chordata > Hyperoartia > Petromyzontiformes > Petromyzontidae > Mordacia > Mordacia mordax. The sequence continues at coordinate 5,057,301 of JAZEWT010000020.1, read as the reverse complement.
CAGATCTCGGTGTCGCCGGGTTTCTTGGCGGAGCCGTGGCGGGTGGAGCACACGCGGCTGCACGGCGCCGGCGCCGCGTGCGTCCGCGCCTCCGCCGACTCCGCACGGGAGTGGCTGCAGGTGACGCGACGGCGAAGGTTGCATCCGCACCCACGGTGGCGCAGCGGTAACATCCGCGCCTCCGACAAAGAAGGTCCTACTCCGTTCAGTTCGATTCCCGCATCGGGCGTCGTTCCGTGCGGAGTTTGTGCAGTCTCCCCCTGTTCTGCATCGTTTTTTCCCTCGTCCTCTAGTTTCCGCCCATAATTATAAAACACTCATTAATTAGCTAACAACATCATAACATGTAGGCCAACTATTGGCACCGGCTAACCACGTGACTACCTTCTCCCCACCTCTCTACGGTTTTATTGCACCCCTGAGTCATTCTCACTTTGAACAAATATCTTCGACAATGAACGAAAACTATGCCACGCGTCATAACTTGGAATATTATTATTAACCTATGGCTGAGGCTACTCTTCGCATGCCTGCTCCAGCCTACTGACGATACACGTCACTTCTTTACCTGAGCCAGCACGTACAATCCCAGCAGATGTCAAAAGCTAAAGAGAATTGAGCCCGGTTAGTAGTTCGAATCTATGAAATCCAGGACACCAAGGCAGCCAACAGTCATTCGCAGGAGGAAGGCAATACTTGGTAGGGACTTTTTTTTCCAAAATTGCGAAATTTTACTCTTAAATTATGCAATTGGAACGTAGATAGCGATAATCCCGGCCTACTGCCAAAACTTGGCAGGGCCCTGGGTACATAAGTGCAAATAAGTCTTGAAAGTCGGTAAATAAGCGTGGCAACACCAATGATAATAGCTGACAGTGCAGCAGTGGAGTCTCCGTTTACCCCTCATGTACAGTGCGGTGTCTCAGGGTTCTCCGGTTTCCTTCCACTTGAAGCCAAACATCCAAATGCAGGATCCTCCTGCAGAAGTAATGAGGCTTTCTTGAGTATATAAAGACCATTGTTGTTATTTCCGACTTCCCTTTGGTGTGTTTACATTGCATGTATATAATTGCATATTACACTGACATCCCCCCGTCTGCATGCCTCGCTTATTATTTTACCAAAAATCAATTGGCAATGATACCTCGCTGCTATATCAGATCAATTTCGAGACAAATCATCTCTGTCGGTGTACCGAGCAGATATCCGAAAATAACTCTGAGAACAATGGCATGATTGGGCTTCAATCTCAGAAGAACACCCATGATGGCTTCACGTGAGCGTTCACTGCAGAGACTTTCATCCACACTGGACTGACACACGACTGCAGTTATGCCTATAAACATCTCATATTTTACTTAGAATTGTTTTTACAGCACTATATACAAACACAGTATACTCAATGCTTAATGCTGCCACATTAATACAATTGGAAAGCCCTTTGGGAAGTTACTGTGATGTGTTGGGAGCCATTTCCTTAACCTAAAAAGCAGGATTTTTTTGTTTCATAAAAGCATTTGTCGTTTCTATAATGGCTTTTTTTTTTTGGTTAGCCCATGTGTGTGTCAGATTGTGAATGTCAGCGGTAGCCAAGGCACGCACATGTATGCTACGACACACTGGGCGCTTTTGCCAAAATCTGAACTTCACAAGGAGGTGTAACCTTAGCCCGGCAGCCGGTCGGGATGTGTGCGTGCGTGTGCCGTGACTCTGTCGTGACGGAAGCTCTGTGCTCGCTTGCACAACGTTGGTGCCTCACACGTGGAAAAGCCTGCCCGGAGTGTCGAGTTTCTGAAAGAAAGTTTACAAGTGTTTTTTGTATTATTTTTTTTTCTTTGCCAACCATTTTTTTCCCTTTGGACGCCAGGTTTAACACAACAGTTTCAAACGCAAATGGTTTTGATGCATGTGTCCTGTGTGTATCAAATTATTGTCACTGAAACCTGCTGTTGGAAAATTAAAAACGTTCCTTTTTGGTCTCTGACATTTCAACGCAAGCTCGTCAGCCAAAGACGAAACGGTTCTGGTTTCAACCAACCATGTATTAATAACTGAACGTGACTACACAACTCGGATAACATAATTATTAGAGGAGGAAAGAGTGTTTACAAAAAAATTGTATAAAACCTGGTGACCTCTGTCAAGAAATGGTCCGTTGTGATTCAAAGAGAAGAATCTGGAGGCTTAGAGTGCAATGGGTTGAGGTAGAGCAACGTTTATGCTGTTGAACTACGGAACCCGTGAGCCGTGCTGTAAACGCAGGGCCAGAGGCGTCAGACTTGGAATGAAATCCCTCACTGGGGGGGTGCATTAGCCAGGTGAAGCGGTGCTAAGTTTTCCAGCGAATCAAGAAAACGCGGCGTAAAACCCAAAAATGTGTCCGCGTGCCTCGCGCGTTCTCATGGGAGGAGGTCTTATTTTTCTTGGGGTCTCGACGGAGTGGTCGTGATGGGACCTGAGACCTCATTCCCGATTCTTTCCGCCAAGGTTGAGCGATTCACAAAGGCCGCTCTTGTGCGCCGCGGCGCCGCTTCTAACGCGTCCGCCGGTGTCAGCGAGCACGCGTCCGCCGTGGTCAGCGGTGCCGGTTGGGTTTCTGAGCGGTGCTCGCGCATCCTCCCACCGGCTCCACGTACGATGTGTTTTGAGCCTCAGCCTAAGTCCAAATTTAAAATGATGCCGAGCAAGAGGAAGGAAAAAAACGGGAGTGTTGGCAGGCAAGCGTAAACTGCGGTTCGTGGGAGTGTGTGATCGCTCTTAGGCTTGCCAGCGCCAGTGCAAAGCCTTTCACATTGTTGGAGTTACCCTCAAGAAAACAACGAAGAGTAAGGGGTTTTTTTTATAACTTGCACATTCAAAAGTGTTTCAGCTAAATTATTACTCTGGGAAAAATACACGTTTTTCATTAGCTTCGACCAGCACACTGCTCAGTTAAGGTCTCCCCAAACCGTAACCATTGGTCACATTCTGGAGAAGTTAAAGTTAATCTGTGTTCCTTCGTTTGGCTAAAGTTCTTCATTAGTCTCGTCCACAGGCATTAACCTCTTTATTCGTCTCAGGCCTGCCAATGCCCACGCCTTCTCTGGAGTTAATGTCGTGATTAATATTTACATGTGCGAGTTAGGGGGCAGTGGACAAAGATTGGTCAACACACTTAGTTACAAACTCGGTCGTCGAAGTTTGATTCCTGGCCAGAGCTAACATCAATGACGACGCATCTGAACCGATTCTGGGATTAACTTGCATTGTGAAGTCTATGGAGATGTGTTCATCCAGCAGTGTATTAACAAGGGCTGTGAGTTCTCATTACACTAAAAATAACATTGTGCCCATATTACAATGCCATTTGCATTGCTGATTTAAGTTAAGCAGCACAATGTAAAGTGTCCTGGATAAGTTACATTTACATTCTTCAATCAATTAGTAATTACAATTGCTGATGCCTATTTGCCTATCGATTTTGCTGTATGACATACGCATTTGTAAATACAACTGTCTCTAAATGTAGCACATAGCGCATATTGTACATCATACCAATTGGTGTTCACCTTCACTCCTTGTATACACGTGTGGAATTTAGACAGCAACACCATTCCCAGGGTAAAAATCCCAGAGGTAGCAGCTTAGACTTCCACGCTCTTACATTTGAATGATTATTTTACATCACAGAAGTCACAGAAATGTAGGAAATGCGTTGTAATAAACTCAACATTTTCTCTGGTGGGATCCCCAGACACCCCCCGCGCCACTCTAAACGGGACGTGGACTCGGGGTGCATTCCTCCCGGAGTGAATTTTCACCAATTCCACCCCCGTTTGTGTCTGAAACAAGAACCGTTCTCGAGGCGCACACTTCAGCGGTAATCCGTCCCCGTGTCACGTTTCCTCGGAACCTCCGATGTAAACACCAGCAGCGAGGTGAAGAAACTGCGCTTGCGGTCTGGAACCGTGGAGTCTGGTCTCTCACGTGAGCGCTAGCGAAAATCTCTGTCTGCGCACCGTCCGTTAGTCTCTTATGTCCTTCGCCCATTAACGAGCGTACATAAGTATTTCATTCGAAGAACTCTTAGTCATTATATTTCAAAAGTCATTAAATAAAGTGCGCATCGGTATTATTATTTTACGTCTTAAGTATGTGTGGTTTAAGTGTCCTTTGTTAAAAATGTAAGCGAATACTTTTCGGCATTTCACGAAGAACTATCCATGATTTATTTTTTTATCTTGAGCGCACCCATATTAATGTGACAGTGTCAGGGTGATTTTTGCACCGTGGCGCAGCGAGAGGCACTCATTGTTGTCAAACCCAGTTAAAGAAAAATAAATTATATAAGTGCCTGCTCCGTAGGTTGTGCTTTATGGCTATCTGACGTATTTATGGGTTGCCCACTTGCTGTTCGGCATAGATGGATAAACGTCTATTTGTACAACGGGGAAAAAATACCTAGCAAGTGTCCAGTGAGCTTGCATGCTCTAGATACGGGTTTGCTGTGACAGCGTTTCGCTTCACGTGCTGGATGCTTCTTCAGTTTAATCCCTGAATGAGCACTTGGAGCCAAACGTCGGACACCGCTCCGCCGCCCAGCGCTCGGTACGACCCGAAAACAAACACGGGACCACTAAGCTCACATCTGAGTCAGCAGCAGACGGATCGCGGCGTATTTTATTCCACCCTCATTCGCTTCACGTGCTCAGAGCTTCTGCGGTCCTCATCTGAAGAAGCTGCCCTGGAGCGAAGCGTCTGACATCGCGCTGAACATCGTGCGCCACGGACCGAAATTGCGTCCAAACGGAGACTGCTCGGAGAGAGAGCGTCGTGCCAGAGCCCACTGTTTGAAGGCAGACAGGCGCCATTACCAAAGATATTGGGGAATTTTTGAGGACCAGAATGAAAAACGGCCAT
>JAZEWT010000020.1:5036349-5048268 GCA_036362905.1 Mordacia mordax | reverse complement strand
TCCCCGGCTCCCCGCAGGTGATTCAGGGCAACCGCGACGATGGTGGCGTGGCACTGCACCGCTTTGCGGAGGCCGTGGTGGCGCGCTACGTGCGAGTGAAGCCTGTGCGGTGGCGCAGGGGCCTCGGGCTGCGGCTGGAGCTCTACGGCTGCTACATCTCCGGTGAGTGAGCGACGCGGTGGTCACTCGCTCCGCCGCACGCACGCTCGCTCGCTCCGCCGCTCGCTCGCTCCGCCGCTCGCTCCGCCGCTCGCTCCGCCGCTCGCTCCGCCGCTCGCTCCGCCGCTCGCTCCGCCGCTCGCTCCGCCGCTCGCTCCGCCGCTCGCTCGCTCCGCCGCTCGCTCGCTCCGCCGCTCGCTCCGCCGCTCGCTCCGCCGCTCGCTCGCTCCGCCGCACGCTCCGCCGCACGCACGCTCGCTCGCTCCGCCGCTCGCTCCGCCGCTCGCTCCGCCGCTCGCTCCGCCGCTCGCTCCGCCGCTCGCTCCGCCGCTCGCTCCGCCGCTCGCTCCGCCGCTCGCTCCGCCGCACGCACGCTCGCTCGCTCAAATATGCCAACTATGTTTTTTAACGAGGGTTTTCTTTTAACAAAATAACATCCCTCGGACTTTCCTCTCCCCGCCTGGCTCTCGCTCTGTCATTTCCTCTGCGTCTCGCGGTGATTTTTGTTTGCACCTCTGTGTCTTACTGCACAGATTGTCTGGCTGTGCGTATGTCCATCTGTCAGCATTCCTCCTCTCCTTTGTCTCTGTCTCTCTCCATGCTCCTGGCACGGCGCACTCTGGGATGGCCGCTCCCTGGCGTGTTGCACGCTGTTGCCGCTGCTGCGACGTGTGTTTCTCCGCTTTTACCGTGCGTATCCGTGTGTGCGTGTGTGTGCCCGGCCGAGTTCCAGCACAAGTCACATCCCATGAGTTCGACCCCCCTCCCCCACTGCCCTTTGTTGATTTTTTTGTCAACAACCTCTGGGGCGGCCTACCATCTGGTCTTCCGGCAAATTATCAAAAAGAAAGGGAAAAAAAGACCTTGCCCTAAACACACCGAGGGGGCATTGGTCGGGTTAATCCTCCTGACCTGTCCCCCTTCCCGATGCCTCCGCCTTTACCCGAGAGGCCCTGGCCCCTCCACCTCCCACCCCAAATATCAAGTAAATATAAAAATAAATGTCCCCAAGGACTTCCCCAGGTGGTTAAATGTTCACTGGTGACTTCGCGGAGTGAAATTTATATCTGCGTGTCGAAGCGTTTGGAATAAAAGCAGACCGGTGCAGAACCGCACGCACGCGCGCATCTCACCCGCCCGCTCATCCGCCCGCTCACCCGCGACCGTCTCTCAGATTCCAGGATCCCCCTTGGGGAGACGTGGAGTGAATGGCGTCTGGGATAATCGGCGCTGACTGCACGCCATCCCGATAAGAGAGACTCGGAGTGACGATGTCTAATGAACCGTCACCAAGCCATTGCCATCCAGGGTGCCAATTTAACTCCTTTTTACCAGCTATCAGTCAGCCCCTTAATTGTTCGCTAAAATATTTATCGGGGAAAATGTATGTGAGCAATTGTGCTGCTATGATTCATTTTTCGTACAAATGGCGACGTCAAGCGGAAGGCTGATTAACATTGCCCTTTTGCCGACTTTCTCTTTGGGCCGTCGTTGTTAACCCTTTGCAAATCACACTTTGTTAATCGCAAGAACTATTTCACCAGTGAGCCGGCACCTATCATTGTCCAATAACAAATAAGGGCCGACATCCCTGTATAATAACAGTCTTTTGCAAAGCCTTTTGCAAAGTGGAAGAAAGAAGAGGTCTGTTCGAATAGTTTATGGATGAACACATGTCAGAACCATTCAGGAAGTCATAGAAACGTGATGAATTAGCCATGGAAAGGGACATTTCGCTTCCAGGGTTCAAAATATGAAGTGCTTGTTGCACTGTTTCAAGCGTCGTAAAGTTTTAAAGCTGACTTCCATGTGTGAACGAGGGACAGTTATTGCACTGGAGGGTTAAGGGTATTCAGGGAAAAAAATGCTGGGCGTAAGCATCATCGGGATGGGTTTATTCAGACATTCTCTGACAATGTTATCATGTCGTTGCATGCAGCGTAACCTTTCAGTGATTAACTGTTGGCAAAGATGAAGGCTGCAGATGGAATCAATCATGTAGTCATGTATGCTATGCAAGCCTTAACAGTGGCTGCCATGACTTCAGGTTTCAGCGAGAAGGCTGATGAAATCAAGAGCTGAGCACTGTAACCTCACGTTAACAAACGTGTGTTTACCTGTTGACTGCCATTGGTTTAGCAGTTTCCAATGATCTTTTAGTGCCCTTAGTCAATACGTCGTTAAATGGCATCTTTCCTGCACCGTGTCGGGCATGGGAATAGTTTGGCAAAACTTCACTACGTTCGTCAATCGGGCTTTAAAGAGAGCGCTAAAGACCTTTCGTTCATTCATTATCAATATCCGCTAAATCCTGTACAGGGATGCTTTGGCCCGAAGCCTATCCCGGCCAACAGAAGGCGCAAGGCAGGGAATACCCATGATGTGACGCCAGTACATCACAGGGGACACTTTTTTTCTGGAGCAATTTATTCATCAGGCCAATTAACATAGGCAACAGCATGTCTTTGGACGGTGGGAGGAAACCAGCGTACCCCGCGAAAACGCACGCGGGCACGGAGACCAGCTTTTTTTTACTCAAACGCTTCCACAGAAACACAGCATTCTGGCCACGTATGACCAGAAGTGTCGCGTGTGAACTCTATTTCGCTCGCACAGCCTTGTGCCCTTTGCCGTGTTATGTATCTTATTGTGAAGACTATAATGCCGTTCGTAACGTGTACAAGCTATAGGCTAACAGGGCTCGGCCGCCTGAAATCTGCTCACCACCTCTAGCCATGAGCGCAGTGCACACTGGACCTGTACTTGGCGAGAACAGACACGGTCACCACTGGCGGAGGCCACGGTCGACCGATTAAAACTTTGGAGCCGTGTGGGAGGAGAAAAAAAAATAGATTTTCATTTTATTGTTTTAGAAAAATGTCCAAAAACGAGAGAGCCAATATAAGCAGAGAGCATGGTAGACAGATGCTAATGATTGAACCCATGCGCTTTGGGCGTGTCGGTCGACAATTGGCTGCTGTCTTGTGCTCTCATTTTTTGGGAAAACAATTTTCACACAAATTTATATTTTAACATTTATTTAAATGTTTAATTTAGCTCCCACCGCTCCCCCGAAATGAATGTGTGCACGAACCGGTTAGGATGTCACGTGACTCGATTCAATCACTGAGTGCAGGGGTTGGAGGGGGTGGAGCTGTTTTCACAGCACCGGCGTACAACTGAAAGAAATTTAAAATATTCAAACGTGAGTCACAGTTAAGTCACAGTTTTGATTCAAGGGAAGATGCAAACCGAAAAACACAAAGAGCTCTCGTTTCACAAATGACTGCAATGGCTTTCTGTGGTGAGAGCGCCTTTGGTACAGCTCTCCATCATGATGCACTTATGTCACTACAGTGGCGTATTGCACGGTATGGAAATACGGTTCTGTATTCTACCTACATCATTACGATGTCAATAACGTCGCTAAATTACTATCATAATGTACCTCACCATATCGTTGCAATATATTTTCCATGAAATGCTCAGTCATTTGAATGTCTGTCTGCAGTAAATCACAGCTTAGGTACTTATTTACAAGATAAGAGAACTGGTCGGAGCTTGCTTCGAATTACAGGGAGACAGCAAAAAGAAAACGTGGATCTTAGAACTCACGTAAAGATGTCATGTTGACCATTCATAAAAAAATAAGTGGAATTGGGTAAGACACATCGCTTGACGAGATGATGACCAGTGGTCGTGACGAACGATGAAGTGACAGCGAAAATTGAAGAATACTCCCCGAGATGATGACCTCTGCAGATACGGAGCGATGAGATCAGCTTGTGCGCACAAGCAAAACAGATTCTTGCACCTCAGGATTGTAAGCGATGGCAATTACTTTCCAGTAGGCCTTCATCCTGCAGTGGATAGATCATGGTTGATGATGATGATGATTACCGAAACTAGTCGACCCTCTCCACACATCCTACACTTCACCACGTGGACTTTCCGGGAATTTTTCCGCCTCGTAGCTGAATTCCGAGTGTGGGACGCAATCTCTACGATGGGATTTTCCTCGCGTGCGTCCCACGCGGGTCTTTAGCGGCACGAGCTGGACACTCGGGGCATCATTGGCTCACGAAATCAGCAATATCTTTAACTACAGGTCAGAGGTTAAAACCACATCCCTAATTATTGAATCTACTTCATAACTTGATGTGCCCACTGTGCGCTGGGGTTTTATTAGAGCTCCAAATTTATGGGGGTTTTTTTCTCTGGGAGAATGTTTCTGTATAATTACTAGCATGAATATACAATTGTGTATTTATGTTTGCCTTTTATGCACATTTTCAATTCCAGCAAAATTTTGATCGTGAAATGTGATATCATCTTTGTTAAAAAATAAACACGAAATTGACGCTGCCAGCTAAAACATTAAATATAAAATGTGCCAGCAATTACATTTTATTACGGTATTATTCATCGTAGTATAGTTTATCTGCTAACCCATCTTTAGTTTACCAGTAAATAGCCTATTGGGAAAATGAGTAACTTACACCTGGCAACATTGGCAGGAGGAACAAAAATTAATTATAATCTTCAGAGATGAAAATATACTCAATTGGATGAAAAACTAAAGTTTGCACGATGACTGGCACACATCTCACTGTGCCTTGCATATCAGCCAAGTTCACATCCAAAGGGTGCAAGGTTTTGTGGCGTACGTTGACTCCACTGTGTGAGTGTAAAACAGTTAAAACGCTGCACTTTGAACCCAGAAACCCTGGTTCGAACCCCGTAACGCCCAACACCGGTTACAAATTTCTGAACCGGTCCTGGGCCTTCCCTAGGTGGATTCAGCCACAAACGCATACCTGTTGCAGTGTTTAAGCATCGACTCGAGTGGTAAAAGTGGGTCGGGCGTGCAACTGGTCACCCACTCCGCAATGCTCTGCACTGGCCTTTAATAGGTGCTCGTTAATAGCACTTTGACCCTGCACTCAATGAAGGCTATACGGGGGATCTTTGTCTGCGTGCGTGTGTTTGGCCCCATTGGCTGCAGACGCGCCGTGCTCCGAGATGCTGGGGCTGGTGTCGGGCGAGATCGGCGACCGGCAGCTGTCGGCCTCGTCAAGCCGCGACCCCCGCTGGGGTCCCCCGGCCGGGCGGCTGCTCAGCGCCCGCTCGGGGTGGGTGCCGGCCAACCACCAGGCGACCGGGCAGTGGTTCCAGGTAGGTGCCGCTCTCGACCGTCGGACTTCCGGTGCGGACGTCACGAACGTAGAGTTCTATTGTCGCGGAATCTTGATGTTTCCGGTCATCGTTTCGAGTTCAGCTGTTGCGAGATATGCAGCATTTGAATTTGGGGCTCAGCGCAGGACCTGCCCGACAAAGTAATAATAATGATAGCACTTCTAGAGCGCTTTTCACCCGAGGGTCACAAAGCGCTGCGCAGCTGCAGAGAGAACGGCTTGTCAGTAACAGCATCATATAAACAATAGTAAAACAAAATTGTTGCAAATCTAATCTGTGCAGAGAATGGCATGTCAACAACAACAACATCAGAGTAGATCAATTAAAAGTAAAACAATTGCTTTACATCAGAGAAGGACGTAAAATAAAAATATTTGTTAAATGAAGGAAAGAGTAAGTGTTCCTGAGCAGATGCAATTCCACAGCAAGACATCATCCAAGCACAGCAAGGCAAAAGCAACGCTGTGTGAATTATTGAAACCAATGTGAGATCTTCGTGAAAAAATAGAACATTTTCATACCACCCCCAAACAGCATGGCCATACGTTCAGGGAGTTCCTAATCGACAGCCGAGACAAACTAACAGCCGGTCTTGACTAAACACACGCTAGTACCCCACCCCCTCCTCCCCATTCCTTGCAAAACAACTGAGACGTTCGTAATGCATTAATGTGGTTTTTTTTACTTTTTGCCCTTGGGAGGCTTGTATATTAGGAGTCTCGTTCATTAAGAGCGGCTTCCCTTTGAACTGGAATCACGTGAGCTCAGTTCCATTCCGCTTAATTTTTGCACTTAACATTGAGTGGAAGTGCACGTGAAACATACGGAAGATAGCGGGTAGCCGTGTCTCCATTGTCTATTGGACATCAGGTGATTATATCTCTTGCCAATCGCTCAAGGAGGCTTCAAAAATTAAATATTGCTTAGTATAGAATTGCTAACAGGCTGCACGGCAATACAGGACACTACCGCAGTGGAGCCTGGAGACTTAGATACACAGTAAACACGCATCGACGTGTTTGATGTGGCCCTTGCGCAGGTGGACCTGGGGACGACTCGCCGGGTGAGCGGCCTCCTGCTGCAGGGAGCCAAGATCGGGCCCTCGAAGCGGCGCCGGCCCATGCTGCGGCCGTCCCAGGAGGCCGAGAGCAAAGTGTTCGTGCGCAGTTTCCGCCTGCAGCTGAGCATCGACGGGGAGCTCTGGGCCAGCGTGCGGGACGCGGCGGGCGCCGATAAGGTGACCTCATCGTCAAGAGTTTTGCATTTTAAAATTACGGTGGTGAAAGTGTTGCATGTTGTTCTGCAAAACAATTGTTGTTGTTGTTGCTGATTTTTCCGAACTAATGTCGTTGTTGACGTGCCGTTCTCTCCGCAGCTCTGTGCTGCGCTTTGTGACCCTCGGGTGAAAGGCGCTATAAAAATGCAATTATTATTATACTGGGGAGGCGACCGTTCTGGTTGGTTTATTTTGTTCCCATTTGAGGCGGTGAGCGGTGGCCGTGCGCCTCTCCGCGCGGACAAACCGCCCGTTGGATCAGACACCTCCGCCAACGGAGGCCGCGCTCAGCGGCTCTGACCGAGATGTCTCGACACGAGTTTGAGATTTTTCGCCGAATAATAAATATTCGGCCGAGCGGGTGCCGCGCTCCGGTCAGCCATGCGTTACGCTGAGCAGGGGGCCCGTTTAATGAGGGTGGCTTTAGCTGCCTCGTAGGGGTTGTGCCGAAGATACGTCACTGAGAATTGGATTTATCTCCGCAAACAGATGTATCTGTTAAAACAAAAATAGAAAGTGACGAATTTGTACCTAAACCCCCCCTGAGAAGTGTGCAGAGTAGCGTAGAGCGACGCGTCTTTTGAATTACACCCAAGGCAACACGTGAATCATAATATATTCAATTTTAAATAATAATAATGGTTAAGAGAGGTAATGAGGCTTTTCAAGGATACTTAACTCGAAGGGACGATGGTTGATGGTAATTAAGATAGGGAATGTTACCGAGAATAAGTCTCGTGCGGAAATGGAGCGATGACATCAGCTCTAATGCAGATGCTTGGTGGATTTCTACATTACAGCCTGGCAAAGTCTTTGAGAGGCCTTTATTTAGTGTATTATGAGCAAACTAATCACCTTATTGTATCTTAAACATATAATTTACACGTGTATGAAATATCATACTGTGTGTTACACTGCCAGGGGATCTAAAATTACAGGCGGATAAACAATCGCTAACAGTCATCGTCTTGTGACGAAAACATGTATAGAGAGACAGGGTCTTGGGCGATGGCCCAACACTGCAAACAGTTATGCAAAAGCACATTGTTTGTGCTTGTATTGTGACAAATTATACTCTGGTGACGCGGCGGCAGAGTAGTGCTGCTGCCTCGCAGCAAAAAGGGCCTGGGTTCGATTCCCGGATCGGGTGCCTTTCTACGTGGAGTTTGCATGTTCTCCCCGTGCCAACCTGGGTTTCCACCAGGTACTTTGGTTTCCCCCCACTGCCCAAAGACATGCTGCTGCCTGAGTAAATTGTCTCTGCAAACCGTGCCCTGCCACGTTCTGGCGCCGCATCTTGTGTATAACCCCGCCGTGTCTGCCGGGATAGGCAGGATGAAGCTGGTCTTAATACTGACTGACATACTGTACTCGCCCAACAAATTGGTGCAGTGGATTTCCTGTCTAACCTCGGCACCTTGTGAACATTCCCAGATCTTCCCGGGCAATTCCAATGCCGACAAGCCAGAGCTCCGCCGAATAAACGACACGCTGGCGCGCTTTGTCCGACTCTTCCCCGAGAAGTGGTCCATCAACGGGATCGGGCTCCGGCTCGAGGTGCTGGGGTGCGACGCTCCCGGTAACGGTGAACGCGACCGGCCGGCCACTTGTGAGAACACCGCGTGCCGCTCTCGCCCAGTCTTAACATAGTCGGCTCCCCCGATTCGAACGAAGAGTCAATCTTCGAAATGTATCACGCGTCAGGGCGACCGACACGTGGCACAAGGTGAACACGTGTCCAGAGAGCTGAAGAATGCGTCGTCCCTTGAAAGCGACCATTGGGTAATGACCGTTATATATCATCTGTCGCGTGACTCCGGGCGTGTAAGCGTCAGCTCATTATAATTATGCCTAATGATGCTTCCGGGGAAAAAAAATCGAAAGCCATGCACGTGTCTCAACTCGCACGCTTTAGACTCTGCGACCTGAGCGCCCCGTCATGATGTCGCACGCCCGAGCCAATTGTCACTCGGTGTCGCGTGAGGTCGTGCTAATGCAGCAAAGGGGCACGATGAATGTGACGCTGTTGCTGCGAGCGAGTGCTCACGGCGGGGGAGAGAGGGCGGCACGCACGGGGACAACGAGGGCTGCAAACGGAGATGGAATCTGATCGCGCTTGACCTCTCGGCCAGTGCTACTCTGTGAGGGCGATGACTCCCTTCCTTCCTGCTTGTATTAGCTCCTTCCTCTTAATTTCTCCTTTCCTTTGTGTTCCTCCCACGCTGTTTGTTCATTAGCTGCCTTCTTTCACCTGGCGATATGGTTGCTCCAAATGTATACACGTAACATAAGTCTTCCTTCACGACGTCTATCCGTCTTTCCTCTCTGGCTGTGGCAGGGCGAGAGCAGTCAATGCCAACGATGCTTTACGGTGGTTGGGCGTCTGCTTCACTGACATCTTGCGCAGAAGTCCCCCTGCACTAACGAGACCTCTAGTTAAATGAACACACCGCCAGCGTTCACAATGCACTACCCGAAGGCTCGTTACTCCACAACCAGGCTGCGTAACGAGGCCCGTTATGCATTATATTTTCCCATTGTCCCCGCATCAAGCGTGGTCACCTCTCAATGACTTCTGCAATGGAATTATCAATGCAGTCGTTCCCAGCTCACTTCATGGGGAAGATCGTTTAACTGCCCTCTCCGCCCCCAGTGTGGCCGCTGTGCAAACCCAGGGCGATCTTGCGGTTAGGTTGAATTACACTGCGCTGTTTAAACTGCGGCCATATTCACGGCCAGGGCGGCACGGTGGCCCAGTGGGTAGAGCTGGCGCCTCACAGCAAGAAGGTCCCGGGTTCGAATCTCGGCTCTGGTGCCTTTCTGTGTGGAGTTTGCATGTTCTCCCCATGTCCGTGTGGGTTTTCACCGGGCACTCCGGTTTCCTCCCACAGTCCAAAAAACATACTGCTGCATAGGTTAATTGGCTCGCAGACTAAATTGCCCTCAGTGGCCGGTGATGGACTGGTGTCCCATCGTGGGTATATCCCTTCCCTTGCGCCCTATATTTGCCGGGATAGGCTCCGGCTCACGACGACCCTGTACAGGACTGAGCGGTTCTGACAATGAGATGAGATGAGGTATTCACGGCCATGACTTACTGAGTCAGACCACCCGAGCAGTGGCTTTTCTCTGGTTAACCGACTTTATTGTAGTTGGGACAGCCAGTGCAGACGAGGTGACGGGTGTAATTTAAGTAAAAATACTGCCTTCACGTCCCAAAAAAGTCACATTGCACTATTGGTTTAATTGGCTTTCAGTCATTTCGTAGAATTGAATACACGGTCTTATGACAGTGGTGTGTTCCATCGGTTTTACTGCTTATAATGAATATATATATTTCAGCTGAAACAGTGGTTAGTGCAATGCGCTATAAACGCAGTGACCTGAGTTTAATTCCTCGCCATTGCGAGTGACATCTCATTTCGTTCGAGTGACGTATACATATATAAATTCATTACTGGGACTCTTGGCGAATAATGGACAAATGTCCCGTATAAAAAAGCATACACTTTGAGCAAAGATAACTACCCAGATTATAGTTTATTCTCTCATTCAGTCTTGACCCAGTTCGCTCTTGCAAATGAGAATTGATGGCTGAATAAGCTTTCACCTGCTTATCAAATAATTACCCACTTTTCTGAGAAAATTTTTTTTTTTATATGCGTTATCGGTAGATGTGTTGCATCTTGTCTGACGTTCGGAAATATGCATGTTGTGATATATTACTTGAAATCGATTCTGACACGATGCATGCATTGATGTGTGTACGAGTCCATTAGTTAAACATTAATTTATTATTATATGCAAACTACACACAGGTGTTGATATGTTTATGCACATCGAAGGAACGAAAAATAAAATAAACGAGACGAATTGTGAGAAACAATAAGAACGGTACATGCGCATTCAGACCCGCAAAAATAATGATTGTTGAATGCAATAGTGGCGCTTTAATGGTGACAATTCTTCAGGTCACGGGAAGCGAGTAAATCATTACGAGACTGCTATTGACCCCATTTTCGGTTGAATTGGAAGCAAGCCACGCAAACCGTGATCTGTGAGGCACGCCTGGATAGAATTAGGGCATCGTCGGAAACGCCCTCCAAACACGCACACATCCTCCATGTGTGCCGAACTCGGTGAGAGCTCTCTTGACGTTGACACGGTGACCCCCCCCTCTCTCTTCCCACCCCCTCCCCTCTCGCCTCCATGCCCCCCCCCACCCACCGCTCCTCCCGTCCCCACCGGGAGCACAGGAACCTCTTCCAGTGCGGTGGAGACAGATGACACGGAGGGGGATGATGACGAAGAGCAAGGCCCCACAATTACCGGTAACACGGAGCGGTGTTGCTTCTTCAGCAGATTCTTGTCACTCGTTCACACACACGGGTCGTGCCAAGATAACAGAATTGCGACGCAAACTATTTCCACACTCAAGGCAAGCTTCTTGTTTTGAATAACGTTCCGCTAAACGTTAAAACCAGGGTTTGAATGTTGTTGCAGTAGTTATCGCACAGCGCTATGATCCTGGTGGACTAAGTTCGATTCCCAAGCAGCATTGGCCACAACGTTGGCGAGTGAAGTCTGAACCCGCTGTGGATCTGTATCAGTCTTTCACCAACCCATGCTGACCAGAGTGGTCGTGTCTGGTTAAATAACTCTCCTCATAGAAAGGAATGGGAGAGCCTTCATCCAGGAATGGTCTGATAAAAAAGAATATAAATGCTGCTATATTTGAACACAATTTTAAACCCAACTCTTACACTTTTATACATATATAAATCATTTACTATATTTAATTGGTTGAGGATTTATTTACCTGCAGATGATAACGTGTTTAAGTAAACGTAGTCAATTGTCATCAATGGTGGTGCCCTTCTGCTTGACCTTTATTTGCCCCCTTTGCCACTGGTGGTGAAGCCCAGGAACAGGTGTGAAACACAGCACTCCTCGAGTGACACGCGTACTATTTGAAGAATCCGGGAGAGTGACACTTAGATACGAAGTGGCCCCCTGCAAAGCGCTCGCCTTGGCGTCAACGCACAGAAAATGTAGCCAGCGTGCAGTCTTAGCGCCTGCTTATGGTTGCTTTCTATCACCTTCAATGCTGTTATGTCCACCTATCTCTCCTCTATGCAACGTGAATGGAATGGGATTATTTTTTCCTGTAAAGATAATGATAATAGTACAATGTATAACGCACCGCGCAAATCCCATGCCTGGTCTTGAAGGTCTTGAGTGAGTCACGGACATGGATGCGGAGGCGTAGTGAGGAAACCGCACACACG
>JAZEWT010000020.1:5017646-5036321 GCA_036362905.1 Mordacia mordax | reverse complement strand
GGAGTCGTCTAGGTGGTCAGCAGGCGCAAACCTGCCAGACACTGCTTCTTATATAATAATATATGTTATGATGTTATCGGCCAATTAATTAATGTTCTTTAGTTGTTGGAGGAAACTGAAAAACCCGAAGGAAACTCACGCAGATCACAGGAGCAACACACAAACTCCAAACAGAAAGGCACCTGAGGCAGGAATCGAACTTCCTTGGATAGAACTCTCTGTGAGGCACAGATTTTGCCACGCTGCTGCTCATCGCAAAGCTGCCATGTGACCTGGTTCTGCAGTGAAAGAGGCTCGCGATGTATTATGAGTTCAAGAGCAAAGCTGGGCATCACAGTCCGTCATTGCACCTGGCCTGTGCACTCCGGTGCGCAGTCGAATCGTCTGCACACTCGATGTCTGTAGGATGAGCACGTGGAAAATTCATACCAATACACGTAATGTGATCATTCCTCTGGCACCTGTCATCTCGTGCATCGTTGGTGCGAATGCCATGCACATTTCTCCAATGACATTGATGTAGCTCTTGAGTGGTGGAAATGAGATGTTGCTATGGCTTGGGGAGGCCTTTACTCACCAGTGGATCGTCCGTTTCCTCCCTGGGGCCTGAGTTTTTCCGGTCCGTGGGCCTCACTGAAGTTGCACTGCCTGCGCACTTTAAAACTTTCCACCAATGCTTCTGATTTTGAGATTGCAAACACAGTCGTTTGTTAAATTGGGTGTTAAAAAACACAGCAATTAGTTCCTGTACAACACACAATTGGAATCGGACAGGCAGAAACAACACGGCAGACTTAAAATTAACCACAAATCCCTGTTGTTGTTTCCTATTTCCATCTCATCCCTCAGTCACTGATCAGCGTTTGGGGCCGGGCAGCGGCGACGGCAGCTGGCGCGACAGCGCAGCCGCCCACTCCCCGCCACCGTGGAGCCTCGCTCACGTCGCCACGACGCCGCGCACATCCGCCGGCCGCGGTGCAACGGGGGTCTCCAGCAGCGGCGTCGGTCACGAGGGCGGCAGGGACGCTGGCAACGGCGGCGGCAGTGCCGCGGGATCTGAGCGCGCGGCCGGGCCAACCGGTCCCGACTCAAAGCCCAAACGCACGCAGGATGAGGCAGATATTCTGGGGAATGGGGAGAAGAACTCCAACTCGCAGAGCAAGGAGAAGTATTCGGAGCAGGCGCTACGCAGTCTCGACTGGTTTCTGATCCCCGTGATCGTGCTGAGCGGCACAGGTGTGGCGCTCGGTGCCATATTCACAACGGCGCTGCTCTGCCGCTCGCGTCGTAACTGCTGCCGCTTCTGTTGCGGAGGCGGCGGCGGCGGCGGCGGCTGCTCGCGAGCACGGGGGCGCTTGGATCAGACGGGAGCCACCTCGGCCAACGGCAGAGCCAGCGGGCGCTGTCGCCCCAACCAGTACGTGGTGCACAAGAGCAGCGTCGTGTCACGGACTGCCTCCTCGGCCTCCTCCTCCATCGTGTGAAGGAGCTGCCACACCGAGGGCTCACAGAGGGAAGGCCCACTAAAAACAGATATCATCCCGGCGTTGCTCTTGAACTTGCGTACGTCATGAATCTTTACGTTGCAGCGATCCACTTCAGATGCAATTTATTTAACTATCACACGCGTTAAAGTGGAAGAGCGTGACTGACAACAACAAAAATATGGAAAGGATTATTGAAGCTTTATCTCATCACAAGTTGCAATTTTCTGCCGATGTTCTTTGTAGGTAATTGGAACTTGATGAAGAAACGTTTCACGTGGTTGGACTTCAGTGCAGGCTCTGCTTGCAGTTCTAATGACGGCACGAATTATAAGCAGGTGTTTAAAGCCCCTCTTATCTTCCTTTGAGATATTCCTTTGTCGCCTGTGATGATATGAAGTGACTTGAACCCCGTCGCATGCCTGAGGCCAATAAAAATAGAGGAACCACTTTAGCTACGTGGGGGGGGGGCTTTGTCAGATGAACGGAGATTGCCACTGGCCACAAAACACTGACCGTACAACACGAAATTCTATTTTACACAAAGGCTTCGTTTTTTCAGTGCAGCGTTTTCGTTTGAATATTTAAGCGCGAAGGGAACAAATTAAGTATTTTGACCTCCATTCCTGAGCAACAGTGGAGTGAAATTTCAGTGTGAAAGAAACAACTTAAATGGAAAGCTGTTGGAGGATGCCTACCAACGAGACTCGCTTGCCGTATTAATCTAGTGCCAGCACACACCTGGGGCACCGCATTGTTGACAGAAATGGTTTACTGGGACGTCACATGCCAGCGGGTTCGGTGCTGGGAATGGAGTTTCTGAGGCGGATGGCCCCTTGAGAGACGGTGAACTGCACTCCATCTCACACTCTGGATGTCTCCCGAAAACTTGTGAGCCAAAACCAAAAAAAAACTCGGCAGCAGCACGAAGCACGGAGGTTTTATTTCCGCCGTGGAAACTTTTTTTTCTGCTTTCCTGCCCGAGTCTGCGAGCAAGCGGCTATAGAGTACCAAATGCGTCTTTCATTTGACACAATGGTGAGCTTCTGCGTCCATCATGCCCTCCTCTTTATATTCACTGCTTCTGCTCTGGCTTGCTTCTACCTAGCGGTGTGCTCAAGCCAGCCATGCGGGCTAGAGGCTGAGCACCATAGAGAGGGCCCTGCCCGTCAAGCGTCTGCAGTGGAAAAGGAGGGTGGCGTAGAGTTTAATGAGCAGTCTGCATCAGGATTGATGGCTCTGGGAGCAGTGTTAAGAGTTCACAAGTGATGCATCTCTGTGACAGTGCCAATCTACGATCGGCTTTGTAAATTGATCGTAAAGTATTTTTCAGTATCACATTTTTAGGGCCGTTTGGTTTGTTTGAATGTTGTCCGAATGAACCAGCACACTACTGTGTAACACCACCAAACTAAAACCCTAAGCCCCCAGCCAATTTCATAAATATTTCAATACTCTACTCAGCATCACAGTTTTCAACTTTGCTTAAAGTCTCTGCTTACGAATTGAATAACTCTGCACATTGCAAGCAGAGTAGTGAGCTGTGTTTTCTTGCCAGTAACACGAGTCAAACTGCTAAGCTTTCTTTTGTTTTGTTTAAAATGCACTTTTTGAATGTTATGTTTTTTCAGGATTTTGAAAATCCGAGAGAAAAAACTGACCCACCAGAGTGATCGCAGACCATACAACCGAAGTGCAAACTATATCCCAAATTATTACGAAAAATACAACAATGTATGGTCGTAGTGGCAGTTTTTTGTATAATAATGATATTAATATTTCTTAAACCGTTTTGTTATGTGTATTGATATTTTAAATAAAGTTGGCTGGGACAGCGAAGACGTGTGTATTTTACATGGGAGCATTTTGAAAACGCCTGAATTACATTTGTCAAGGTCATTCACGGCAATGGGGAGATGATTTGATTGTGTGGCAAAGCCTGCAGCTTGGTAGTGGCTGTCGGTTTTTATCCATGCTGGTACGAGCCATTGAGTTCTGTAGCTCTTTTTAACAGTTGTCCGGCAGGGAGAGGCAAGCGAGTTACAATATCTCAGGGCTTCGAGTGCAATTTAGTTCGGACGATCAACCTAGGCAGCGTGAGAGGAAATCTGAGTACGCAGAGAAAACCCACGCAGACACGGGGAGAACATGCAAACTCCACACAGGAAGGCACCCGTGCCAGAAATCGAACCCGGAAATTCTTGCTGTCACATGGCAGCTATACTCACTGTATCATCAGCGAAGTGCTTTTCTAGCACTGCCCCTTCGGGCCAGTTCTTGAGACTCAATCATTGGGGGAACACAGTATCCAGCAAGCTTCTCGCTTGGCCTCTCACACCGGCTGTCAATTGACAAGTGACTTAGGTCTTATAAATAGGTTGCGAGCGTCGGTCAATTGGCAGACGTGGAAAGCTGGGCCCCGGTGGGAGGCACAAGAACTGGAGTTGAACTGCTGACCTCATAGTGCGGGGAAGGAAGGAACGCAAGCCCTGGCCGTTACCCTCCGTGTGCCCCAATCTGGAAACAGCCGTGAAGCTGGATGAGAAATTCCGAGGGGAGGATGGGCACTCCACCACCATATACCACCACCACCACCTCTCGCCAGCTCCTCTAATCTCTTCCCACCGCTACTCCAGCCATCGACGCTGTTCCTTGCCTTCCCATGACACCCCCTCTACTACTCTGGAACCCCCCCGCGCCCAACTTGTGAAGTCACCTTGGCTGCATTTGCGTGGAAACGTTTAGAGATATTTCAGCCGCGTTGCCAATTCTCTCCTTCATCAAGGGGCGTCTTTGTTGCCGTGGGGGCATTTGTTTTTGTTTTCACGTCGTTTGGAAATTGGTACGATAACATTTGGGATTTAATGGCGATGTGCGGAAGACGATCAGCCCGTTGATGGTACGCGCGCACTGCCAGAGCTACAAATCATTCATTATGAGTTCCCCCAAGTTTCACTGAAAATTCCCGAGGCTCACAGGATCGTCTTAGGACCGCACGCCTATTCCAACGCTAAAATGCTTTTCTGCCCAAGTGCTCTACAGCAATGCATTATCATCAGCAGCAATAGCAGCCATGGTCAATCCACTGTTGGATAAAAGTTTCCGCAAGCCCCTCTCCATCCCTCCAGGCCACTAAACCAGCGTCAATAATCGTACCTCAAGTTTTTACACGTTGGTGTGTATTTTTTTTAAACACAAGTGAAATGAAGGTATTAACGAACGGCCTGTTTTGTGGGCGGGATTTTTTCTTTTTAAGGAGTTAAGCTACTCTTAGCAATCCCTTTTCTTTCAGGCCGACGAAGACAATGTTTTTTTAGACTATAGCGAAATAAACTTCCTCGTGCCGAGTGCTTCCTTAACACTTAAGTGCATTTAATGTTATTTTTTTTTAGGGTGAGCAGCGCACACGGCATCCTCCACGGCCGGAACCTTCTGCTCGGAGTGTCCCCTTACGTGGACGCCACATCGAGCTGTCGCTGAAGGAAATAAAGAGCAAACGTTCTCTCCGCAGCTCTGTGCAGCGCTTTGTGACCCTCGGGTGAGAAGCGCTCTATGAATGCAATTATTATTGTTAAATGTAAAAATGAACACTTACCCACAGCGAATGAATGGACACGATAGATGTTAATAATAGTACTTTAATGTCCTTCATAATCTCAAGGATGTTTTGTAAGGAGGTGTTGCATTCGACTGTTCTGTGGGGTTAAGCATGTGATAGGAAAATAGACAACTTGGAAATAACCCATTCAAATGCAAATAATATTATTATATGAGGAGGTAATGTTCTAAAATCCGTGCAGATAGTCAAAGAAGCAGTTGCTGTGCCGCAATATCCGACCACCGCACAAGCAGACCACTTCCTCCCAAAATCGGACTCGTCCACCTTTAATACAAAGCGTACTAGTGTACTATGCGTACCCGTGTACTGCGCGACCGCTCCTGAAGATGGACAACGCTTAAGTGTACCCTTGCCGCCTGCTGCATTTGCAGACCGTTTGCTTCCCATTGTTCTGTGGTCTCCAGCCGCGCTAAGTGCACTCACTTGGCGCGGATGGGGGGGGGGTGCGTGGGGTGGCCCTCACCACGTGTCGAACAAAGGCAGGAAGCCACGATGCGCCCTCGGTAGGGCCCCCCGAGAAAAGCAGAGACCTTCTGGGCGGGGGTAACCCTGCTCTCTCCCACCGTCCTTCTACCCCCTCCCAGCCCTCTGGACATATTGTTTGAAAATCAATTTCCCATGAAATCCTATCTGACGTTACGCATGGTCATATTGTGTGCCGTGCATCACGCGACACCGTAAAGACATTGACCTGCAGGGGTAGACGCGGACCCTGGGTACTTGGGAAACAAACAAAAAAATGAGAGGCACCTGCATTAGGGTCGTAGGAAAATCGGCTGAGACACGGAGGGCAAGTGTTCAACACGGGGACGTTTCATCATTGTCATCCTCATTGTTTTGCCAAGAATAACGCATTGCAGTGCATTTGAAGCAGAGACTGCTCGGCTCAGTGGAAACCGGCACAGGGGAGAAACTCTTTAAACTGCCACTTTTCAAATTCAGTAACGTCACATCTGCACAATGGCTCTTTGCATCTTTTCTAAATATTTATAGTTCTTTACATTCAGTAAAAAATGTGTCCTTGCAGCACTCGACTGCTAGGTACGATTTTATTTTAGTTGAAAGCTCTTGAGACACATGCGTTGGTAATGACTCATAGGTATTGCAGCAGAGGCTCTGCAGTTCGGGTTTATTGAAGACAAATGTATGACGGCTGCAGCCAACTTTAATCCCCTTTCTTCATATTACGTATACGTTTGGAAAGCTATCTGTTGGCTAGAGGATATTTTACACTAGACAGTAATAACTATCTCCACAGGACAAACACTATAATTTTATTCCATACAGCGATGCATTTTGCTACTTTAGACCATTGAGATTTTGCTTACACTCACTGAGCAGTTTATTTAGACTTGAGCATGCAGCAATGGCATGCCCCGCTGTTAAGTGAGTCCCTCGTTGTTCAATAGCAACTGAAATGTATTGCCATCTGCAGCAGTGTCGCTCGTGTTGCCAGGTGAATCACGTGGCTGCGAGTGGATACCAGAATGCGAGCCGAGGTTATGTGACCAGCGCTTGGCGTCGATTCGGCCGAGGCGAGAGGGCTGATGTGCGAGTGGAGAGCGGTGGAGATGTGGCTCAAGTACCTACGCTTCCATGCCAAAGTTCTACGCTTGCGTGGGGTTGTATGCTCGGAGTTTCTATTATCCCGTGTACTTCGATCTCACTTTGCTGGTTACACCCGCAATATTTGGACGAAGATCCATAGATTTTTTTCACATTAACCCACGGACTCACACTTGCATAAAAACAGTAACTGCATTTATCGAGCGCTTTTCACCCGAGGGTCACAAAGCGCTGCACAAAGCTGCGGAAAGAACAGCACGTCCACAACAGCTTCATTAGAATGGAAAATCAGCAACAATAAAGGGGGTTTGGGGGTGGTTTGAAGTAGTTCCAAGATGGAGTTTAAAATTCACCGTGACGACCAATCAACTTGGAATGTTTCTCCACCCTTTAGTCAAACTGCACATTCTGCTTCGGCTCCTCTCCACGTGATTACTCAATTGTCAGACACAGTGGGCAGTATATGATAATAATAATAATTGCATTTATAGAGCGCTTCTCATCCGAGGGTCACGAAGCGCTACACAGAGCTGCGGAGAGAACAGCATGTCAACAACAACGAGTATTGATGGACTGGCGTCCCGTCGTCGGGTGTATTCCTGCCTTACGCCCTGTGTTTCCGGGATAGGCTCCGGCTCACCGTGACCCTATATAGGATTAAGGGGTTTCAGATAATGAGAGATGATGAAGATAACAATGTGCGTGAATGTCACAACTTGTTTCCTTGCTTTGCCTCTCGGCAATCATGCTTTCGTCTCATGGATAACAAAAAATGATTGATCGACTTACGTGGGTGATCCACAGACTTACACAGAGAGCCATGGACTTACGTAGAGACGCGTAAACTTAAATTTTCCACAGTTGTATCGGTTTGGTTGCTCAGATTCCAATGTTGACACGTACATTTAGTCCGTAGGCACATTCACTGGCCTGATCTCATTCCGCTTCATCCTGCTATCGACCATAGGGTCTCCGTCTATGCATCAATATTCGAGTATGAAAAACAAATTGCGCTCCAACGTCAACAACATGAAAATATTCAATCATATAATTAACTGCATGTGCTGACATTAGTAATTATACATGATGCGTTATACCAGTGCTTTCCTTCTGCAGTAATAAATGAGTAAGAAATCGAATATTGTTGACAAACAGTAAACTATTTTAGATATTATCACAATCACAAAGTCAAGTTTATAGCTTTGTATCCAAAACATGCATCCTTGAAAACACTGGCTGTTGGCCAGAAAATCGTTAATTTATGAATTCACGATTTAGCACAGAGTGTAAATCACAATTTAAAAAAATATAGTTATACTCAGTTTATACATGTATATGCACGCACCTGGTGCGTGGATTTAAGATCGCTTAAGCGCACTGTTATGAAGGAAATGTGCCACTACTGAGATGGAAAACTTACCATCTGTTATTTTATGTCCTTTATTGATTTAGTCATTATTTTGCTTCATTGATCTATTCTAATGTTGCTGACAAGCCGTTCTCTCCAAACCTCTGTGACCCTCGAGTCAAAAGCACTTTCGAAATGCAAATATTATTATTATATTATTATCTGCTTGTGTGCAGGTGCTAGGTTGGTCAGACATAAATTACAATTGTTATTATTGCAACAGCTCAGGTAAGGCTTTATCCAGCAGCGGATTGATCATGGCTGATATTGATGAAAATTAAGTGCGCAGAAAAACATGCAAAAAGCACGGTAATTGCGTACCTAATTTTGATAATTCATGCTAAGTTGATAACTATATATACAGAGATCTAATGTCTCTTCTGCAACAGGGAACAATGAATGTTCTCTAACACTCTCTCAAAACAATGAATTGGGGAATAACTGCAATGGTCTCTCGCTGAGCTGATTCTCAACAACACAGGGTCCTTGAATAACAAATAAAGTAATAAAGACCCGCTGCTCCTACTTTAAGTACAGTGCATAGTTTTACACCATTACTCCATCTGGTCTCATTAACAATCCCCGCAATCAGCCGCTCTGACTGCTGCCTGCTGGGGTGAGAATCTGTGAGGATGCTGGTGCCATAAGTTTATGACCAGATAACACAGAATGTGCCAGATATCGTCTGATCTCAGCAACTAATTTGCATTAAGTTTAACTATTGAGTGGCAGGCTGCCTGAGAATGCCATGTGTTGTCAAATTGAGCTGTATGTTAGCCAGGAGATGGCAGTGCCCACAATGGATTCTGTTGTCCCCTCATATCGTGCCCTTCTCTCCGCAGCTCTGTGCAGCACTTTGTGACCCTCGGGTAAAAAGTGTTCTATAAATGCAATTATTATTATTTTATCTGTGGATACTCTCTGGGTATTCCAGTTCCCTTCCACGTTCCATAGCTTGCCATTGGAACTGGCAACGCATCTCAATGCAGGACCGTCCTGAAAAAAGAACAAACTCCCTACACTTAATAAGGCTTCCTGGATATATACTGATATTTCTATAATTACAACTCTAGACGTTGAATCTGTAGATCGTCTTATAAGGCAGCCAAGTTAAGGCTGCTCCTCTCTGCCTGGCTCTCAACAGCTCAACCCCTCCTCCAGGTATTTCCGTTCGCAAACGGGAGCAACATTCCTCAAGCTTTAGAAGACATTTCTCAAAGTGTGGCGATTACGCAGAATTACACAGAGGACTCTCAAAACTGCCTCTTTCGTTCGGGGTCATTTATTTTTCATTGTTTTCCCCTCTTATCTAGCATTGCACTAACTGGTGCACTGTTAACTCCCACGGATAAGGAATGATGATTAATGCCGAGTCTTCTAAACTTAACGTCTCACCATCAATCAATGTGTTATATATGTGGCATGTGTCAGCCAGACACGCACCGCATAAGGGTTTATGAAATGGATGGTATTGTGTATGCATCCTAATGTACATGGGTAAAAATGCAGGGCAGTCGAAAAGTTTTCTGATCAGCATACAGCAGCACATCGCTCAAAACATTGCTCAAGAAAACGTGGAACCACTTAGGAGTATAGATGTAGAGGTTCGTGTCACATTATATAACAATGTTATTTACAACTCTTTTTACTGCACTGCTGGATGAAGGCCTTCCCACGCAGCGTCAGTCATCGGTGTTGTTTTCACCATACGTTGCCACATTCGTCAGAGTTGGTTGGCAGTAATGTCCAAGATTGATTCTGGCATTGCTCGTGGCCCAGAATGAAACTCAATGGACTAAGCACTGAGTTTAACCATGGCTCCACCCCACTTCATGCCAAATGGTTAAATATAAATATAATGTATAGTGGTCCCATGTCATGAAATAAATAACACTGAGGTGTTTAATTGCAGACTTACATTTCAAATTGATAACACGTTAAGTACTTTTTTTTAAGTTTACTGTTTTACATATACATCTTATGCAAGTCGCATGATAGATACAAAATATGGCATCTCTATAATCTGTATAAGATAGTGTGTGATATCGACCTGCATATGTATGTAAATGTTTTTCATTGGTGAAATTAATCCACACTGTAGGAATATGGATTTTCATCTCAGGTCAATTATCACTTATTTAACTTATATTTAAGTATATTTATTAGATAGCATTCAAACAGGGCGGCACGGTGTCCCAGTGCATAGCGCTGTCGCCTCACAGCAAGAAGCTACCGGGTTCGAATCTCGGCTCGGGTACCTTTCTGTGTGGAGTTTGCATGTTCTCCCCGTGTCCGCGTGGATTTCGCCGAGCACTCCGGTTTCCTCCCACAGTCCAAAAACACGCTGCTGCATAGGTTAATTGGCTTGCAGACTAAATTACCCGCAGTGCCCATTTATGGACTGGCGTCCTATCGTGGGTATATCCCTGCCTTGCACCTTATGTCTGCCGGGATAGGCTCCGGCTCACCGCGACCCTGTACAGGACTAAGCGGTTTCTGATAATGAGATGAGATGGGCATTCAAACTTCTGAAGTTGGGAAACCCGATAAGGGAATAATGGCAACGACCACGGTCTAAGTCTCAAGATGTGTTTTGACGTAATTTACATGCCCTGCACAATACTCAGTGCTCAGCCAAATGCACTTCATTAGCAGGGCATCTACAGCGTCACCCCTGAAACCGCCCATTGGCGCGTCCATCATAAGCAGTGCCTCAATCACCACTGACTGAATACAGTAGTCAGCTAATGTAAATCCAACCGCATAACAGTTGTTACCGTGATTTCACTGAGGACTGGGGGGGTGAGGGGGGTTATCGATTTACCAATCGATATTGATTTGAACGCTCACGGTAAATGCAAAGAATCTGATGTGTAAGAATGCATGTTTTTTTTGATAGGTGTACGTTGCATTAAATTGGTTGACGTGACCCCTTAAGCCAATGTGGGCCGCCACACTTACCTCCATATAAAAGAATTGTCAACTCAATTGCAACAATTTGTCAAATTGACAGACAGGTGCAGTGTATTGTTACACTCTTGCTCAGCCCGTGACTTTTAAATGGAGCCGAACCCTGCGAATGTCTCTAAACTTGCATTGCGGTTGGAGGGCCACTTGCCCTGAACTGTGTTGGTCACGTAGTTAATGTCACCCTGAAGGATTTGAATGGGGGCGTTATGCGTAACGCATCATGCATACTGCGACGGGAGGTTCTGTTTCCGAGCAATGCTGTGAACTCTGAAGGCTCTGTCACCTCCCTTTGAGATGGGCCAGACGGTCTCGTATCTGAACCCGCATTAAGAAGAGGCACTGTACATTGCAACACAGCTCACAGCAGTCGTTTCCTTTCCACCAAACGCTGCCAAGAGGTAAATCTGGATTGGTTCACACCTGTTTGTGACCGTCTCAGCTCACGGGTCGGCTTTAAGCCAGACCCTGAGACAATAGGATACATAATATAGACACGGGAATAAGGAAAGAATTAGAGTACATCTGTCTAGTCACGTGTGTCACAACTATGTGCAGGGCGTAATTTTCTAATAATGGGCGGCAGGGTGGGACTGTGACTGGTGAATAACGCTGTCGCCTCACAGCAAGAAAGTCGGGGTTCGATTCCCGGCTCGGGTGCTTTTCTGTGTGGAAATTAAGTGTTCTCAACGTGCCCGCGTGGGTTTTGGACAGGTACTCTGTTTTCCTCCCACCGTCCAAGGATACACTACTGCCTAGGTTAATTGGCCTGCTGTGTAAATTACCGCAAAAAGCGTGCCCTGCCATGTACTGGCGTCACATCCTAGGTATTCCCCCGCCTTGCGCCCTCTGTCGGCCGGGATAGACTCCAACACCTCCCCCCCCCAACCTTGTACAGGATTAAGTGGCTATTGATAATTAATGAATACATTTTGTAATTGATTGCTTTTGTGGGTTGTTGGCAGACTGGAGTCCGCACGTTACTGGTTGCCGCAGACATTGCAAGAGTTATCCTGGATGTTGTGTGCCGAGCATGAACATATTTTGCGCGTTGCCAACCCAGACTTTCTGAAATTAAACCCCGCGTGTGTGCATATACATACAAGACAGTGCTGTTTTAGCAGCCTAATGATGCGCTGGCAGTATTGATTAATTAGCTAAACATCCGTTAAATGTAGTGAGGAAATAATCAACTCCACTAACTGTAACACTTAGCCTCATAAGCTGCAGAAGCATACAATAATAATAATAATTGCATTTATAGAGCGCTTTTCACCCGAGGGTCACAAAGCGCTTCACAGAGCTGCGGAGAGAACGACACGTCAACAACAATGGCACCAAAATGGAAAATCAAAAGCAACAACATTTTTTTTTTATATACACAGCGTTGCAGAACAAGAAAAACACTATCAGACCCTCAACTACAATCTTAAAATGCTAAATTATCAGTGACTTTAATAGATATATGGTTAAGAAATATATATATATATTTAAGAAATAACAATAGTATGGTATACAGCTACGCAGCATAGCTGCCACTGAAGCCGAACTATGCCGAATTGCTTTGTGCCAGGGAACGCGCGTTAGAGAATTCCGAGTTGTGGAATGATCGTTTACTTTCTCCAACTTCCCCTTTTGTCTGCAAAGCGAAAGCGGCGAGATCCAGCGGAGATAACCGAGATCCGTGATGAAGTTGTCGCCAATGGCGAGACCCATCGCGTGGAGGGGAGGGGGGGATGAGCTCTTCTCTTGGCCCAGAAATAGCAGCAGCTGCGGCATCGCGTGAGCCTTGGAAGATTCGCTCTCGCAGCCAATTAAGCATATGGGAGACCGGTTAGAGTGGGATGACGTGGTCACAGCTCTACACCCACGCAGACATAGCCAGAGCACCGCTGTCACCTCCCGACACTGAGCAGCGAGCTCTTTGCAGCCGTTTCGAGTCAGTAGTAGCCTCTGCGTACTCTCCCCCTTCTGACGCGTGGGGTTTCTCCAGGCACTTGGGGTTTCCCTTCCACACGCAAAAAAACGTCCTCAAAAACAGGAAGCTGTCCCGCAGTATAAAGAAGTCAGACTTGTCAGCGGAAGATGGCTTATCCTCCAGATGATCGTGGAGGTGACCATTAATATTGGGCTCAATGAGTGAGCGCATGCGTCAACGCTCATTTCGGTAGGAGCGAGCTCAAACATCTGGTGTTTCTCTTAGAGGGCCTGCGTCAAGACCTGAGATTCCAGGAAGGAGGTGGGGGGGGAGAGGTTCTGTTGATGGGGAGAGCGGGAGGAGAGGAGGAGGGAGGGTAACTCTGCTCATTCCTCGGCTGTTTCCACACTTCCTCCCAACCATCCCTCCTCTACCCTCACCTCCCAACTGTTCCGCAACCTCCTGCCGCGCCCATCCAAACGCATTGGCAACCGACTGCACTCCCCCCCCCTCTCCAAACTTGGGCATTGCCTGCTATTGCCGAAGCTTAATATGATAAACAGGCACACTGCAATAAAATAGAGCTGGTATGCCACTTATCAGAGCACAAACCACTTGCCTTAATTTACTACCCACGTATATATACAACGCAAATATGTATTGACTTGGCTTGTGGGAAAATAAAACCTCGACCCTTTTTCTCCCCCAGTTTGCAGTTGACCTATTGGGCCGGTTCCAATGTTTTTTTGGTCGAGTCAACTTAGAGGAGGCTGCAGCTATTGTTCATAAACCAATCAAGCGCTGTTGTCGGTGGTCAAGAATTGATCGTGTGTCAATGGAGTTGGTTCATTGCACTTATCGTCTAGACAGTGCTGCTAGCGTGTACCATTGTGTACGGTAATAAACACACTTAAACCGTGCAAACGATTCGTTTTGCTATGGCAAAATCCCATAAAAAATGCACCGTGTGTAAAAGCTATCCTACAGCTATCAACTTCTGCGATGACATTTTAAGTGGCTAATAATCCTATCTTAAGTCAAGATGACGTTACTCACTTGTATTTGTTCTTTGATGCATGTGTTCTTTTGTCAGTTCGGTTCAGTATCAGTACCCGCTTAATCCTGCACATGGGAGCGGAGGAGCGGAGCCTATCCCGACAGACAGAGGGCACATTGTGTCAGTGCAACGCGTATATCTCTGCTGCATGCTTCTCTGCATAGCTCTCAAGTTTTGCTCGACTTCTTAGGTCAGCGAGCCATACTTCTAATTCACGTCTAATAAGTGCGCTTGAGCAGCACGGTGCGATCAGCCATGGTCGAGACTGATGACGGAGCTGCAGGCGAAGGAGGCAAACACGATCTAGGTGACGAGCCCATGCCCGATGGGCAAGCGTCGTGCGCAGCCGCGATGCCGTGTTGTGCCATCGCGAGGCCTGTGTAACAGCAGCCGGATTATAACAATGAAGTAATGCTTTGGTATGCCGATGAATTCCAGCAGTATTTTTGTTATAATTTCACTTCACATTTTTTTCTGAAGCGACCCCCAGTGACGGGCGGCGCGGTAGCCCAGTAGGTAGCGCTGTCGCCTCAAAGCAAGAAGGTCCCGGGTTCGAATCTCGGCTCGGGTGCCTTTCTGTGTGCAGTGTGCATGTTCTCCCCGTGTCCACGTGGGTTTTCGCCAGGCACTCCGGTTTCCTCCCACAATCCAAAAAACATGCTGCTGTATAGGTGAATTGGCTTGCAGACTAAATTGCCCAAAGTGCCCGGTGACGGACTGGCGTACAATCATGAGTATATCCCTGCCTTGCGCCCTGTGTCTGCTGGGATAGGCTCCGGCTCACCGTGACCCTGGACAGGACTAAGCGGTTTCTGACAATGAGATGAGACCCCTAGTGACCTCTGAACAGGCTAACGCGTATTACTAGCCTGCAGCCACCGTGCCACTGCGCATAAATACCACACACAGTGGCAAATCTTGAGGGAGACCTGGGGTTTCCAGCGCTTAGTGACCCGTGAAGCAAAACACACGAGGCCAGATCACTCCCTTGTTAATTTGCGCACCTGTGTGCGTCATAACGGCAACGTTACAGCACGGCGCGAGTGTTCACGAGCTAAACGCTCACGGGACTTTTACAAATGTGTCCACGGAATCAACATACAGCACCTTCTTGCGCAGAATGTTCTGAGCCCGCTGTGAGTGACCTTCTCATTTGAGAAACACAACATTCCACACAGCCCATAAACTATCCATTGATAGACGTACGTATCTGCGCCCGGAGCACTAACGACCTTGTTCTACCTCTCCTCCCCAGCACCCCTTAGACATATAGCACAAATATAAAAGTACCCCGTGAAGACCACACAGGCTGTAGGGAGAAGTGCTGTTCGTAAGCACCTATGAAGGCCGCAATGATGCAGGAGGAATGGGCTATGGTTAGCACTACGTCCAGTCACCATTGTTTCCTCCAGCTATGTAAGGTTACAGCGAGTGGAATACAGCATTTATCAACAGAAGTATCGCTTGTCAGTCAGAATCAGTACCCGATTAATGCTGTACAGGGTCGCGGGACCGGTGCCTATCCCGGCAGACATAGGACACAAGGCGGGGCTATACCCAGGATATGACGCAAGTACATAGCAGGGAGCTTTTTTTTTGGGGGGGGGAGGGCAATTTACTCAGCAGGACAATTAAAGTAGACAACAGCATGTCTTTGGACGGTGGGCGGAAACCGGAGTACCCGACGAAAACCCACGCAAGCACGGGAAAAACACGCAAACGCCACACAGAATGGCACCCGAACCGGGATTCGAACCTAGAGACCCCTTGCTGTGAGGCAGCAACGCTTACTCACTGCGCCACCGCGCCGGCCCGTATCGTTTATCATATTATCTTAAACTGCAATACGAATTGTATAAGTAAATAGCCATATTTCATACAGAGTATAAATTTGAAACTTAAAATATATATCTCATCTCATCTCATTGTCTGAAACCGCTTAGTCCTATACAGGGTCACGGTGAGCCGGAGCCTATCCCGGCAGACACAGGGCGCATGGCAAGGATATACCGACGATGGGACGCCAGTCCATCGCCGGGCACTGCGGGGCAATTTAGCCTGCGAGCCAACTGTGGGAGGAAACCGGAGTGCCCGGCGAAAACCCACACGGACACGGGGAGAGCATGCAAACTCCACACAGAAAGGCACCCGAGCCGAGAGATTCGAACCCGGGACCTTCTTGCTGTGAGGCGACAGCGCTAACCACTGGGCCACCGTGCCGCCCCTAAAATATATATATATACTCTGTATATATGGGCCCTGGTCAAATGTCATATTTCTCTTTACTAAATCCAGCCGTCAAAGTGTCTATTGTTGATTGCTTCGAAAAGCTGCTCTCTCGGGACGGCGCCTGCGCATGCCTCCAGCGTGTGGGGCGAAACGTCGCGATGTGGAGAGAGGGAGAGCGATCGACGCGGCTGTCCCGAGAGAGCATCTTTTCGAAGCAATCATCATGCACGGAGCCGTGAAAACCCGCACCGTTACAAAGTGTCTATTGTCTCGGCAGCATCCGCCAGCGCGGACGGGGGCAACCGCGTTTGAAATGATTTTCAGAAACCGAGTCCGTTTGCGTCAAAACAGTTCGCGCTGCGGCGGATAAGCGTTCCGCTACAACAGTCGCGTCCTTCAAATAAGCCGAAGTGTTTAATACGAGCTAAATAAACAGGGAGGTCTGGAAGCCTCTTTTTCAGACCGACCCAGAGTGGCTGCCGCTCGCAGAACCCGTGGCCACGCTTGTTTGCCTTGGCAGCGATTCAACGTTACAAGTACATCTCTTCGACTGCAAATGAAAGCGGCGAGACGTCACACGCAGCAGTAAATCTGCCGTCATCGTAAAGTTTTGTAAAAGCACGCCAGCGCTCCATGTGGCGAGGTCATAGCCGTTCTTCTTTAAAAGCTTCAACCAAGAGGGTGAATGTGCTTTTTCTTTAAATCCTGATCACAAAGGACAAACGATAGTGCGGCCATTCCCATCTCATCTCATTATCTGAAACCGCTTAGTCCTATACAGGGTCACGGTGAGCCGGAGCCTATCCCGGAAACACAGGGCGTAAGGCAGGAATACACCCGACGACGGGACGCCAGTCCATCGCCGGGCACTGCGGGACAATTTTAGTCTGTGAGCCAATCAACCTATCCAGGAGCATGCTTTTGGACTGTGGGAGGAAACCGGAGTACCCGGCGAAAACCCACGCGGACACGGGGAGAGCATGCAAACGCCACACAGAAAGGCACCCGAACCGAGAGATTCGAACCCGGGACCTTCTTGCTGTGAGGCGTCAGCGCTAACCATTGGGCCACCGCGCCGCCCATTCCGAACAGTAATTATACATTAAGGGTGTTGAGTTTAATTTAAAATTGCAAAACTGTTGACTTCGTTCTCATTCTATTTTCTTTGATTGCAGTCTATACGCAAGAGAGTAAATGATCATTGTTCAGTGGCCGCTAAATCCTATACACGGTAGCGGGAAGGCCAGAGTCTATCCGGGCAGACAGAGGATGCAAGTCGGGGGCTAAACCCAGGATGTGACGCCAGTACATCGCAGGGCGAAGGAAATTTACTCAGCAGGCCAATTAACCTAGGCAGCAGCGTGTCTTTGAACGGTGGGAGGAAATAGGAGTACCCAGTCAAAACTCACGCAGCACGGGGAGAGAACACGCAAACTCCACACAAACAAGCCACCGCGCTGCCCAGAGTGATTGATGTTTACATTAATTGATGATTACAGTGTTGTAATGATGTCGGTTTTCACGGCTCGATGCATGATGATTGCTTCGAAAAGCTGCTCTCTCGGGAGAGGGAGCGATCGCCGCGGCTGTCCCGAGAGAGCAGCTTTTCGAAGCAATCATGAATACAGTGTTGCTTGTAAAGCTCGCGATATCTGTATTGAATCTCAGGCGTGAGATTGAATTATTTTTGTTCATTGTTGTAAAGTGATTTCTCGTTAGCTCCTTTTAGCCACTGGAGGTCGATTCATTTACCATATTTAAAAAAAAAATCTATTTTTGAATCGACTCCCCATCTTATATTTCTGTAAGTTGTTAAATCCCAAAGACCAATGTGTGGGTGTGGGAAATCTTTTTCTCAAATAATGATAATAGTTAGTCATTATTGATAGAGTATTGGCATATAGAGGTGTTCTCTAACACCAGCGCAGTGTAATTTGTGAAGCCAGGATTGCATTCAAGTTGAGAGAAAACAGTGTTTAAATAATTGTTGCAAACAGTGCAATTGACATTGAACAACACCTTTGAGCTCAGCGTGTGCTGTGCTTCTTAAAGCGTGCGTCACAACGTCAGGACCCTGCAGCAATAACAACAAAAAGTGTGACCTTATTTATGTAAAAATCGCGATGATCGCACCATCTAAAAGCGAATACATGAGATGCCAAAACAGACGGGTTTGAGTTGCAGTGCATTTCAGACACTGAATTGTGTTTTATAATTCACACTCTTTATATTGGATATTTGCAGTTTATTTCACTCGGATAAAAAATGTGCAGGAAATTTAAAGGATGGGAAAAATGTATACGTCCCTCCAAAAGAACATATATCGACTGCTCTCGAACAGGATAAACCTGTGAACTTTCACGTTGAGGGCGGCGCGGTGGCGCAGTGGTTAGCGCTGACGCCTCACAGCAAGAAGGTCCCGGGTTC
>JAZEWT010000020.1:4960415-5017578 GCA_036362905.1 Mordacia mordax | reverse complement strand
GATAGGCTCCGGCTTCACCGTGACCCTATATAGGATTAAGCGGTTTCAGATAATGAGATGAGACTTTCACGTTGACAAATTTAGGACAGAGTGAACCAGTTTTCAGTCTATATAAGCTACACATGACACTGATAACATCCAAGGTTATGATCGAGAACATACCTTAAAAAAAACATCACAAGACGCGAGTAAGTGGTTGTTACAAATAAACAATTTAGCTTATTCGGGAAAAAAGATCACTCGGCTTATAGTACAGAATAAATGAGCCTATGTGAATTCACAGTTAATTCACATAGTACTTCTTAATTGAAACACTTGAGGCACAAGTCACGTATTATTACTTTGGCTCGAGGAACGCCTGGATTACAGAATTTGAGCACGTTAACGATATCAGGTATCGTGCTAAAAATAAAAGTCAGGAATAATGCCGAAGTGGCAGCTATAGCATGGACCACGTTGACGGGACGTGTAGGCTGAAGCGATGAAGGTAGCTGTACGAAGACGTGTGGATGATTACTACATCGTAAGGAGATGGCCACAGTTTGGGGAAAGCATCACTGCGTCAGTGAGGCTGCTGATGCTGATTTCTGCATAACTTTTGCAATGCCACTCCGCACTGCAGCAAGTCAGGAAACCTATCACGAGCATGATAAACGATAGGCTGCCTGCACGCTTGTTTATTGTGATATGGGGCCATTAATATTAAGTGTTTACAGAGCTTTTACAATGACCTTGCAAAATAAGGGGTTGGGAGGGGTCACCACACACGGAGCGGCCACCATTGTTTGTCGCGGGCCAGTATGCACACGCGTGTGAAACCAAGAGGAAGAATGCGCCTCGATAACAGAGGGAGGCAGTCGCGAAGTGATGGAGAGGAATGATTGACGGGGGGCGGGGGTCAGCAGAATGGGCCACGAGTCACGGGGCTGGGGGGTTGCTGTCCTGGAGAGGACCTCGTGTTGTTAAGACAAACGTCCGATCCACGGACGTTTTTGAGCGCTCCATGGTGGAGACAGGGGCGAGAGAATGATGCCCGTGTGTGCGCGCAGCACCCTGAATGGCTTGCGCATGTACTGTCAATCCGCTGCTGGACGAGGGCCTTACATCACACGCCATGCGACTCGTGTAAGTTTACCAGAATGCCCATGTCTGATCAGCGTAGGCGAGTGAAGCAAATCACTGGCAGTAATGTAATGACGTAGATATTCATGGCGAGACGGACGAGAATAACTCTCAAGAGCTGCTCTTTCGGGATAGACGTGTCGAGTGCATAATTTCTGTACGATGGGTTTTGCTGCAGTGCCCTCTGCTGCCCACTACGTAGTCCCAGAGGCGATAACAACCTATTATTGCATGCTAGTTGTCAATTGCAGCACTACCCCGGCTAAAATCCAGCTTTTAGAAAATGAAGATCGGGCACATTTCAGGGTGATCTGCTCATAGGCGAATTAACACATTTAATCGGACGGAACACAAGTGGCAGTTATTATTTCAATTTAGATATGCGGCACTCAATATTAACTTCTTCTTTCGTGTGGCTGATGTAGGTGATGAGCAACAATACTTAATGAAGTGTTAATTACAGTTCAGCTCAGTATCAGTACCCGCTTAATCTTGTACAGGGTCGCGGCAGACCAGAGCCTATCCGGGCAGACACACGACGCAAGGCGGGGCTATAACAAGATGTAATGCCAGTACATCGCAGGACATTGTGGGCAATTCACTCAGCAGGTCAAATAACCTGGGCAGCAGCGTGTATTTGGACGGCGGGAGAAACCCGGAGTACCCAGCGAAAATCCACACGGGTACGGGGAGAGAACACGCAAACCCCACACAGAAAGGCACCCGAGCCGGGAACCAAACCCGGAAACTTCTTGCTGTCAGGCAGCAGCGCTACTCACTGCGTTACAGTGCCACCCTGTGAATGATAATGTACGCTCATATACATTAAAGAGGCATGTACATATCTAGAGATCTAGACGTGCGTCCTTACAACTCTAAGCACGCTCACGGCAACCTAAACCTGTTTAAACTTTCACCGTCTGTGGCCCCCAGAGGTACACACCGCACAATACCCCCAACCGACACCCCCACAGCAGACTGTGTACCCGGGGCCCGTTGCTATAAGAACCAATCTAAGCAATTTCCTACGATGGAATCTAGCGTGTTCAGCTACTTGTGGACAGGCCATTGCAATAATTTCCAACTCTTTGTGAAGACAGTGTCCCGTTCTCACACCCACCTCCGCTATCCTCTCAAGCGACCAGTGATCTGTTCAATTTTCATTTCATTTGTCCACGTGGCTTTGTGCAGATATGAGATCAGCAGTGTATCTGCCAAACCTTTAGCTCTGCAAGCGAAGTTGCGTCTTGGTTTGTTTTTTTCAAACTAAAAGCGGTATGACCAGTATGGGAGCAAATCTTGCAGATTTAATTCTGCACGTAGCTAGGAAAACGAAGTTTCTCTTCGTTTTCATGGAGCCATACTTTATTTTTTTTTTAATATATAATCAGTTAGTAGAGCCAGGGATTGGAGCTTGTCCGAGAGTTCCTGAACAGTGGAGACGGAGCGATATGATCAGCTCGCACGCAGGTGCTTGGTGTATGGTTACACCGCAGTTTCGTGTACCATTGCATCGGTTTGGGGATGGCCTTCAGTGGTGGTTTATGGCTGATGGTGACATTGCGTTAAGAGAAACGAGTAACCATGACCTCTGCAGCCTGCGTTACATTGCAGGCCATCGTTAATGTCAGTGGGCGACTGATATTTGAATTATGAGCAAATAGCCCCCACGGCAATATTGTTCGGAGGTCTTAAAACAGCACTGGACTGACAGAGATGAGCATTCTTTTTTTAAACTCATCTCATCTCATTGTCAGAAACCGCTTAGTCCTGTACAGGGTCGCGGTGAGCCAGAGCCTATCCCGGCAGGCAGGGCGCAAGGCAGGGATATACCGACGATGGGACGCCAGTCCATCACCGGGCACTTCGGGCAATTTAGTCTGCAAGCCAATTAACCTATGCAGCAGCGTGTTTTTTGGACTGTGGGAGGAAACCGGAGCGCCCGGCAAAAACCCACGCGAACACGGGGAAAACATGCAAACTCCACACAGAAAGGCACCCGAGCTGAGATTCGAACCGGGAACCTTCTTGCTGTGAGGAGGCACCAGCGCTACCCACTGGGCCACTGTGCCGCCCATCTTCTTTATGCGTGGATTCGAAAACCTTTCCGGACACCACCCGTGCCCTGCACCACTGTCGCCACCTTGTGTTTAACTGCAGCGACTTCGAGTGTTCGAACCGAAGCAAGCTGAACGCTGTTCAAATAGAAAAGGTTTCAGCATTTCTGGCAATAACATAAGTGTTCAAGTCTTAAAACACTAGGCACAAAGTGTCAAATTTTGAAGAAAAAAAGCACACATGCATGTGATAAATTTTAAAAACAAAATGCTTGTGATTATGTATTTATTGCCCTAGAAACGAATTGGCCCAAACCAAAGGTGGATTAATTTTAGAGTCTAAGCTTACCAGTGTTAGCCAAGTAATAATATATGCATAATATATGCATGCTGTTAACAGCTTGACGCGAACTACTAATGCATTGATATCTGCGTTGTCGTGAGCTGCTTGATTTTTGACAACACGTAGCTAACACTGAGACCAGGCCCTAAACGCCTAAAGGAAGCTGTCTCTGGCATGGGCCAATCAGTTTCAAGCACAATGCACATATTATCAAGGCATTATGTTTGCACGTTTTTCCACAAGCTTGTGCTTTTTTTGCAAACTTGACACTTTCCGAAAGGTGTCTATTTGGAGTTTGAACGCCTTAACACCTGTTTTTACGCCAGAAATTGTAAAACCTCTTTTCTTGATTACGTTTCTACTGGCAAAATGGTACCGACACATAACGCAGTTCCAATTAATCTGACAATTTTTTTCGAATCTGTACGTTTAAAATCACCACTTACATATTTATAGGACTGAAGTGACTATTCGGAGACAGCACTCCATTGACATAAATAAAATAACCTCATTCTCTACTTCTTAACCGTATTTTTTTCATGTAATATCAGAAAATATGTTTTCCAAATCTTTAACTGCTTTATAGTACACTTTTGTTAAGATTTACTTCACATTCTGCGTCGGTTTTCCCAACGTATTTTTTTATTATTATTGACAGTACTTACCTAAGAAAATGAGCAAATACATAATAATAATTTATGTAAGATAGTCTTACTGAACCTCAATAACTTTTTTTTGTGGTGGGTCCTGCATTGGCATGCTTGGCTGACTTTTGTACCGAGTGCTTTGCGTGAGGAATGAAACTCGTTCCCAGAAAAACCCACTGACGGTGCAAAGCTGATCACACTCAAGATACCCGCACAGATTGAACCCGTGTGTTGTACACACAGACTCTGGCCAGCCCAGTCCAGTGGGTTTGGGAATTTTACTAATCTGCCTGGTCCACCAACCCTTGCCTACAAAGCACTGCATAACAGGCGTGTACTACCATTCCTGGTTAATTAATATCCCTATAACTTTTTTTTTCTCAAAGCGCCTCATGAATTTCACAAATACTGTACAATAACGCACAATACTGCTGCAGATCAGCATTCTTGCAATAATGAACTTACGAAAGAAGACAAGTACACGAGCCACGTATATCCAACTGTTGTATTTAGTGCACACCACACTGGCCCCATCAATACACACATTGCATGCAAGCCATGCTGAGGATTCGCTCATGGTATGGGTGGAATGATGCATCACCGATTACTATCGATTATTGGACCATGACGCACGCAATTGAATATT
The DNA here is from genome assembly GCA_036362905.1 of Mordacia mordax. NCBI lineage: Eukaryota > Metazoa > Chordata > Hyperoartia > Petromyzontiformes > Petromyzontidae > Mordacia > Mordacia mordax. The sequence continues at coordinate 5,012,763 of JAZEWT010000020.1, read as the reverse complement.
TTCAGAATCGATTTTTTTAACGTTCCTAACTGCCGTAGGTACGTAATGGGATCAAGTCACCCCTAAAGTCAGCCATTGGAGGCATTACTATTCACTAAAATGTCAAAACTGTATACATACTTCAATCACCCTGCACCAATAAATCGTTACAATTCGTTGACTTGCCACAGTTGGGGGGAGGAGGAGGAGGGGATATAACTGATCCTCTCTACTTAAGAGCCTTGCGGTGGTGTTTAAATCATGCCGGTGTAGCGCTCATTTACACTGTAAACAACGCACAATACCGAGCACTCTGTGAACATGACATGATCTCATAAATGCACACTGCGCCAGTCATTGACACGGCAGCAGACATTCTGCGATTGCTATTATTTTGTCATCTCTGCGTTTAGATACGAATTTACTATTTAACAGTGCCAACATGTGCATTCAAAGGTAACGTGCAACAACCCAATTCCGAGCCCCTTCAACTACAGCACAGCGTACAGAAACTCTTGAAACACCAGAACATCCAACACAAGAACAACGCCCATCGTCTTACCCGTTGATCACGCCCACAAAATCATCCACGGCTAACATTATTAACTGGAGGCGTAACGGTGCACCGACCGATTGGTTAAGATATCGTTATATACGCTAACAATACATGCATCAAGTCGAGTGTGATAATCTATATTTTATCATATTTGTATGTACTATATGTGATGAGTTCCACTTGATTCCTGCATCCATTAGAGGCAAATAAATTCGCTGCAATAATAAAAAGTGAATTTGCTCTGAAATTGATCACAAATCCACATCACGACAGTTCTGAGACGCTCCGGTGATTTGAAGGGGGGAGTTGAACAGTTACTCCCCTACAATCTGCTGCCACATTTGGTTACAAAAAATATATTAAGTCGGAATCTTACTCTCATTTAGTGCACCTTAAACATCATTTTACAAATGAATTTAAAGTATTAGAATTGTCTTGGTTTTATGTGGTACACGTTTAGTTAAGAGGCAGTACACTTTTCTTTGTCTTATCAATATTCCAGAACATTTCATGACTCACACCAACATTTACATAATCAGCAGTCAAACGACAAAAGATTTGTTACCATTACCTTTTCAACGAAGTGGTTTTCAAAGTTTACACATGAAGCCCTCTGTTATCGCATTTGTCTAAGCGCAGCGGTGAGAAACTTTAAGCCAGTGTTTGTATCGTACGGCCTGCAACCAGACCAAATGGCCTGAAAATGAGACATATTTCAACCGCTACAAACGCTTGATATATATTTACACTGATCAAGCGCTAGAGATGAATATTGCAGCTGGCAACACTGCGTTTCCAATGTTGGTGTGCGACATCACGTCCGTTACTGCGAAGGCCTGCTTTATACTTGGTTGACATGTACATTTATATTACACGTAATTTTTGGACAATGCTGCATGTTTACATGTAGTTACCCGTGACAGTGAGGAGAAGATTCTCCGGCCCTGTTGTACAGAGATCTCGTCTCACGCGATTCAAGTGGGATGAACGCACTTTCTCCTGGCTCGGTCGCCGCTTCACTTTTTCAACGTAGGCCCAGGCAGTTCCTTGACCCGGTTCCCTCTTGTGGGACACGAGAGACGCTCTCCTGATTTCCTTTAAAGGTTGACGCGATCAGATCAAACAACTTCGAACAGACACGGGCCAGCGCGAGGAACGGCTGTTGTGCTCGTTTGCTATCACCCAACATCCAGGACGTGTAACATTTCCACATTATCGACTGCACGGGCACGGCGGGGAACTGGATGATCGATATTTCCGCAACATTCAACAGCGCTAGTTAAATGCGCATTTGCTTAAAAAGTATAGCGGATTCAAGCAATCTAATAGAAACCCAGAACACAGTCTGTTTAACTGATAAAACATGTTATTGGCACTAATTTATTTTAACTGAAAGCTATTTTGCAAAACGGAATGAACCCTATGATTTGACATAGTAATAAATAGAATACTTTGAGCAGACTGCCTAATGTTAATAAACAATCTACTGAAAATCGAAAATCGTGAAAACCTACATCGGCAGATTGTTACGGCAACTTGATATTTTATCACACCGATCGTCCAAGCTTTCCCACCGCAGTCACACTGCTGGCAAGCCATCATCACTTTAAATATCAACAGCCTTATTATGAGGCACTAATTCCCTCCGTCAAGGCCCAAGTTGTAATCAACTGACATTTGATTTTTCAAAAGCTAAGCAGTCCCCTTGCATTTTAAAATCTAAACAAACAAAATAAGCTGGTTCAGTGACGAAATATTACTTTACAAATCAGCATAATATGCATCAGGTTCTAGGTTTTCCTTAAGTTACAGTGTGTCAATCAAAAGGACATTTTCGCTATAAACAGAAAAATAAGTTGATTTTATGTCAATTTCTCATAAGGGCATAATATACTTATGCTAACAGGCTTCCTTCAGAGAAATCACAATGTTACAAATGTCTAAACAGATGATTGTACTGCAATGCTTCGCAAATGTTTGCTAACATCGATAACATTTTAGACAAACAAAATCAAGTCCTTTTCCCAGCACCATGCCTGCCTAAAACCCAAGCAAGAGAGCATCACAGCGCGCGTGAAATTACAGCCGAAGATACAGATGCAGTGCCATTCACACAAAGATTCCTGGAATATTGCACACATACACACACGGAATCCCTCACTCCACTTCGAAATCCTCGAATGCCATCAGCTATTGCACAAAGTGGAGGGTTGCAATCCCCTTAGCGTCATTTTTAAAGTAAGTTTTGCCAAAGCCGGCAACCGCCACTCAATCAGCCTGCCGAGCTCGGTTGTGCGCTTTCACGAAAGCTTCGACAATCGGCGGAGGCACAGCTGGAGCTGATCCTGAACGCCGCGTGGTCCAACACTGAACAAAACCTCGTCTCAACGGAGCCGCGAGCGCGCCGTGACGCTGCACGGCCCGCCGCACGTAAAGCACTTCGTGACCGCGTCGAAACGCTCACGAGACGACGGCGTGTTCTGTCACGAGACTGCACAGTGCAGAGTGTGTGCAGTTGTGTAACAGTTGTGCCAGAACGCTTTGCTCCTCAGTACCAATCGACCCTGTGTCATGTGGTTAGGCAGGAAAGAGGATATCTAACCCTATCCTCATTAAAACTTCTCACGAGCAATTAGCCAGTGCAGGTGCATTACACCTACATTTGCACACACCTACTTCTGCACAAACACCTAATGCACCCTCAGAAGGTAACAGCCATCCACATTCACCAACGGCGGCCCACACCGCACTTTCAAAAGCACAGTGTAGCCTAACCTCACCTATCACGTAATGTGTGTGCACGCATGCGTACGCACACACGTGCACCCCTGGTAGAGCACTGTCACACACGTAACATACGCGTGCCGCGCAATGCGTATCTGTATAACAATGAGCAAAATCTGCCCCCGTTCATGGTCCACGGCAAGGATTTTCTTTAAAAGCCATACTTAATTTTTAAAGGCAAAACTAAATATTCAGGAGGCTAATGTGCAAATACTGCAGTTAGGCTTCTTTTTCGAAATGTAGCTTCAGCAAATTGGGCAAATGAAGGTCACCAGCAGAGGGCAAATACTTGTGATGAGACACGAGGCTGATCTCTTCGAAGAGAGACAGTGAGCGGCAGCAGAACTATGAGTACCAATACAATAATGCGCTAAGAGTGCACACATTGTGGCGATGGGCGCATTCTCCTGAATGCGCCTGGCACTTGAAACCGTGTACACACTTAGCACTCAATACATCCCACTAAGAATTCAGGAAATGATTGGCTCGTAATAATTTTTTTAAACCTCATGTTTTCTATTAAAGCTCTTCGTTAAAGCAAGATAGAGACCATTATTCATTACATAACGGTCTGATGAGAACGGCTCTACATGTCCACTCCCGACGCAGCAAGGTCCGACGGCTAGTCCCCTCCAGCCCATGTCCTACTCCGAATCGCTCGTCCTTTCTTCTCTCCACACCTGCCAGGTTGAGCGAGCGTCTCATTCAGCTGGCGTCGTTCCCGAGACGACAGAGCCCCCGGAGAATGGTCCGGCTGTGTCGGGTGCAACCGACGGCAGCAGCAGCAGCAGCAGAGGTGGAAGTGACGGCGGTGGTGGTGCTGGCGGCGGTGGCGGCGGTGGCCACGTCGATTGCTGCTCACACGGGCATGAGCACCTCGGCGTACTCGTCCTGCCAGTCGTCTTCGTCCACGCGAGGTTCCGCATCAGCGGAGTCCAGCTGCACGAATATAAACAGCCGCATCAGCCACGATGCCCGTTCCGCATCACAGACGACGCATGCCTGCATCGTGGACGGATGAAATCGAGAGGGAGACCACGTGTCAGCTGGTGACGGGGCCACAATTGTGATTATATTCTCGGATCAATTGTAGTTCTCCATGTGGCGACGTATACAGTGCAAGAGAACTGTGGGACAATGGTTACCGTACAGTTATTATTGGATACTGTACTGCTGTTAATCTGGAGACACTCTGTTCCATGCATGACAATAGCAAACATCACCGTGGAGTCAAATCTAAATCGGTCCTGGGCTCCCAATTCACTGACCCAAACTGACCAGCATGGTGAAGTAGTGTCACACATCCTCCCCCGTGACTGAACGACTGTGGGGAGAGCCTTCATCCAGCAGTACAGTCACAACGTAAACTGTGTGGAACGGTAGTGCAGGTGCGAGCATACTGCACTGCGCATCAAGCAACCCCAGTTAGATTCTCGCTCAAAGCCAACACCAGTGATGATTATCCGAATCGGTTCTGGGTCTCCCCTCGTGTCTGGTGTGATGAGTAAACATTGCCACTTTGTAAACAAACAAGGCAGTGGTGCAAGCTACCCAATCACTCGTGAACGACGCCGGCTTTCATAACTACTCTCTTATAGCACTCGCTCCACCAGTCAGTTAAGGCTATATGGGGCATCTTTGCCTTTGTGTGTTTACTGTAGTTTTTCTATGCGTGCATGCAAACGACATCTTCGTTGCGCATGTATTGCATCAGTTTTATTCTGATTTAAGTGTCTACTCTGTCGGGGCACCACAGCGAATCATAAAAACGTTGTCAGAATTGTTTTGCTTTGGATGTCTGACCGGCTGAAGTATTTTTACACATAGGGAAAAGCAACTGGAGCCGGTGAAAGAAATCCTAAATATACAGAGCACTTAAACACGTGCACACACTGGCGTAATCGGGAAATAAAATTGGGACCACATTGAAAACAATTTATGTAGGTATTCATCGCTTGAGATGTGAGAACTGCTCTCTAGAACTCCTATTTTGGGATAGTCGTGGAAGAGAGAGGAGGCACGCTGAACACGGCTCTCCCAAAATAGCCGCTCTCAAGAGCAACTCTTATGTTGAAAATAATAATAACTGCATTTATAGAGCGCTTTTCACCCGAGAGTCACAAAGCACCGCACAGAGCTGCAGAGAGAAGGCACGTCAACAACGAGATTTGAGCGGCATATAAAAAAAAATTCGTGATGACTCCGCGAGCTTGGCGGGCGCTTTGAAACGCTCCACCAGCCGCGCCGGCTCGCCACCGAATCACGAGCGCGTTGTGACCACGGCGCCCGCAGGACGAGACGCGGGCGGTCTCGCGCTGGCGACGGCGGCGCGACGTCGGGGGGGGGGGGGGCGGGGGGCGGCACTTACGCAGCGCAGCTCGTGCCCGCTGAAGATGCGCGGTAGAAGGAAGTGGCGGAGCGGCACGGTGAGGATGAGCACGAACGGGAAGGCGAGGGAGGCGGCCGTCGACATGACGACCCAGAGCAGCGCGAGGCACACGAACTGGATCGCCGTGTACATGTTCATGCGCCACGTCTTCACCTGCGGCGGCGGCGGCGACGGCGGGTCAGGGTTGCGATGCTGGGAGCTTAGCGCTGCTACGGAGGAGGACTTCGCCTTGACTGTTGTGGACGAAGGTTAACGGCTCACGTAGGAGGAAAAGGGATTTTCGTTTATAGCTTACAAAAGTAACGGCATGAATCTCTATGTCAAGTGGACTGGGGCAAAATACACTGGTAGAATGGATAAGGGGTGATGGTTAACACATGCCAGAGTAGGCGACCACCACTAAGGTAGAGTTGTATTTAAGCGCTTAAAAATGTACATTGTTTTACTTTGTACGGATATTTCGGGTCAACCGTATTTTAGTGGTATAGCAACAGCCTACAGCCTAAGGGATTGCATTGGAACCAATGTTCCAATACGTGTGTTTAAAAACATCAAGGGTTGGTAATCACACATTTTGACATTTTAATCAAGGTCAAGTTCAGGCCTTGTACGAGAAGACTTCGTATCAAACTTAGATTCCACAGTGTACGCACGAGGGGCTAGGCTCGGGGTTCCACCAGGGTTTAAGTTTGGTGCCCAGGATCTGTGCCTGGAGCCCGTGCCTGGGTTCGGGGTTCAGCGCTCACACCTTGGAGGCGTAGGCGGAATCCGGGTGGTGCTTGGCCGGCATGAAGGCGAGCTTAAGCCGGTCGTACATCTGGATGCCGTTGACGGACGTGACGCCCATGTACAGGAAGATCCCAAAGAGTACGGCGAGCGGAATCCTCCTGAGCACTTCTCCAAGCACCACCGAGAGGCCTGCAGGGGACAGCACCAGCCACGGTCCGTGCGATGCGTTAGAAGGAGCCACGTGATGCAACAGCATCATGGCCATACTTCACTCCAAGCCCCGCACCAAACTTATTAAAAGAGATTAAGTCCTCCGATGAAGGACCTTAACAAGTTAATTTTTTTCCAGGAGCCCCTTCGACGGTCCGCTCTGCAATCGCAGCACCGCTGCGCGCACGTACGCTTAACAGGTGCTCGCTAACAGCACTTGGCCCTACGGTCTGCTAAGGCTACGTGTGGGGGGGGGGGTTGTGTCCGCGCGGCCGCTCACCGATGAGCACAGCGACGAACAGCCCCGTTGCGCGCTGCTCCTTGACGCACTCGATGCGCGGCTTCTCGCCGGGCGCCGTCGCCTTGCTCATGACGGTGAGCGCGTTGACGTGTGTGACGGAGCGCACCGTGGCGGCCGTGAGCCAGGGCACGCCCAGCACCGCGCTCACGCCGCCCATAAGCACAATGAGCATCAGGTCGAGGTGGAAGCCGGAGCCTTTGATGAGACGACGCTCGCTCTTACTCACGATCAGCCTGCGGGGTTCAAAGGTTTTGAGCGGTGGGGGGAGGGGGAGCAGGAGGGGAGGATTACCGGCGGGGATCAATCACAATCAACATGTAGGTGGGAGTGGTGACATCTGCGTCTCGCAGGAAGAAAGTCCAGTCTGAGGTGCTTGGATCCCTGCCTCGGGCACCATTCTGAGCGGGGTTTGTGTGTTTTTCCCTATTTATACGTGGGTTTCAACCAGTTTCACCGCTTTCCTTCCACAAAAAAAAAATAGAAATAATTAACTCGTCCAAAACTCGTAATAGATATACGAAGCGGTTTCTGGCAGGGTGGCACCGGCTGACCACCTGGATTACTCCCCCCCCCCCCCCGGTTTCCTTGCGCCTCTGTATAACTAGGCGTGGAATTTGCACGGCGGATTTTAAATTGTACTATTATTAAGCGGTGAGTGGCTTGTCGCATTGTGCAAGTGTTTGCGACTACAGCCCGGTGGCCACCCTGGTTAATACTGCAGGAGTATTAAGCAAAACAATGTGCCATCTGCTACACAGTGGACATTACAGATCTAGCGGTCATTTCATATACACGGAGCGACTTCATGCGCTCATGCGGTTTTAATCATTCTCGTTTGTCAGCAACAGCCACATGCCACTCCAGTGGCTCTCTCGGTAAGCTGCCCTCCTCCATCCTACACACGTGTCCCATCCATATCAACCCCCAAAACCTGAGCACATCCTATCACGGACATTCAAGTTGTTTACCATATTCGTTTTACTGAAACCCCAAGCATCATCCGCCCCTGAATTCACGGGCCAGGAGTCTTGTTGTCTCTGCGAAACTGGAGTGTGCGAACGAGCGTGCGCAGCGCTGGCCAAGTGCCCGGCCATCTCTCACGGGACGAGCTTACGTGGTGATCTGCGTCTCCATGAAGATGAGGATGAAGACGAGCGCCGCGGGCACCACGCACGCGAACATCATCCACACGGGGAAGGGCGAGCGCGAGCCGAGCGGATTCACGAGCCACCCGCGCAGCTCCGGCGACGTCACCGATATCCCGTCGGGAACCGAGAGCTTCTACGCGCGAGGAAACAATGGGGGTAGTCGGTATTGGTGTCTTGTACTGATAACAATGAAACAGTTATAATATAGTGCAATGTTAAACTGCGTCCAAACGAAACACTACAGACACGCGATCTGATAGTGGCAGCAGCTCTGGATATGTATGAAAGGCTTCCAGACCACCTTGTTTAGTGAGCTCAAATTAATCTCTTAATACGAGTGGCCTGTGTTGACACAGATAACGATGGTTCTGAAAATAATTCCAATTACTGCTGTCCACGTCCATGCTGACAATGGGATGACTGTCACGATTGAGCATTGTCTCATGGTCCAAACACCCAATGGTTTACGTGCATGACAGTCAATTAGGTGTGGCTGGGCTATAAGTGGCTTAACTGGCACTGTGTGGGGAATTGGATGATCACTCAATGGTGGAATTACCACCTCTGGTAGGGGCTCGGATTGGTGGCATGGGAGGGGGAATGACAGTTCCTCGGCAGGTGATTAATGGATTGCTCATCATTGCTTTGGTTTTTCATGCTTTTCAATTGTGAAAGTAGGTAATGTAGCCAGGTGTGGTGGCTTGGGGTGCAGCTGCTCTCGCAGGCAATGGCCAGGGCCTGTGTATGAAAGGAGAGCTCAGAATTAAGGAAGGCACAGAGCTTAGAGTCTATGGTGTAGACAACACAACCAGCAGCAACTGTGGGAACTGTGTGATTACCCGTTGGGTTGTACATGCTCCTCAGTGCCCAGTGATGGACTGGCGTCCCATCGTGGGTATATCCCTGCCTTGCGCCCTGTGTCTGCCGGGATAGGCTCCAGCTTACCGCGACCCTGTACAGGACTAAGCGGCTTCTGACTATGAGATGAGATGCTGCCTTTGCAATAATTATAGAAAAAAAAAAGAAATGGGAAATTCTCCATGGTTCATATCTGAATGGGGAAACGTTGTGATTCAATCCGCACAAGGAATACAAGGCTAGGAGAGCAACGCTTACACTAAATATCAGGTACAAACGAACACCGAGGCAAGCCAATGGACTTGACAGCCTAGTGGGAAGCATCAGGTGGTATGCTGTGAGTGCAGCCCGACATTACAATGTGTCATTTGATATGCAGGGGTGTTGAATAATAGGAACTTTCTATGGATTACAGTGGCCGTTGGGAATGGTCAAATCCATACCGCGGTCAAGGACAGAGCTTGAGGGAGGAGGAGCGCTCGAAACGAATATCCCAAAACCGCTTTTGAAAGCAATTCTCCGAGCAGAAGGATGGGTGCTGGGACCTAGCCGTCAAGCGCCAGTCATTTCACAATCTGCGCTGAGTATCGCGGAGAGGAGGGAGCAGCGTGGCCGCACCTGCGTGTAGGTGTTCGGGATGGCATCATCGACGAGCACCATGATGAGGATGGCGATGGGAACTCCGAAGTCCCCGATCACTCGTCGCACCTACAGCACCAGTGCGGAACCCTGGTCACTGTTCGGTGTTGCCCGCATCAAGATCTCAAGCACGCGTGAGCATACGTGTGCCACGTGTGTGCGTGTGAACATGTGTGTTGTGGGGAACGGTGGCCCAGCGGTTAGCACACTGGGCTACAAACCCAACGAGCCGAGATCGACTCCCGCTCACGGCCAACACCAGTGACGATTTTATGGACCGGTCCTGAGAGTCCCCTAGGTCGACTCAGCCTCAAATGAGTACCTAGTGCAATGTGAAAACATTGCCACTAGGGAGACAAAAGCGGCCGAGCGTGGTGCTGGTTACCTACCTCTTCGTGTGCCGTGTCGACCTTCATAGGTGCTCGCTAACGCACTTGACCCTACAGCCTGTTAAGGCTATATGGGGGATCTTTGTCTTTGCGTGGGTGTGAACATATGTATGCGTTCATGTTTTGGTGCATGTTTGCTTTTGTACGTGTAATAGTCTGGCTGTACGTTTGCACATCAGTATGTGTGTGTTTAATGTTTATTTCAACTCGAGAGGTCAGGATCGTCTTATTTACAATAAGGACTTTAATCACCAATATGGCAAAAGTAAACCAGCTATGCATGAGGATTGTTCTCAAGAGATGCTCTTTCAGGATGGCCACGTCTAAGACAGGGAAGGAACCCTCGACACTATCCTGAAAGAACATCTCGAGCGCAACGCTAAAATAAACAAAACACCAATCAAAACAAAATCTGTCGTGCGCTAGGAATTGAATCCTGTGTGTTCGTACGCGCTCTTTTGCCGTGCATTAATAAGTGCACGGTTTTTTTTGCTCTTGTACCTTTCCGGCAAGGAAGCGACTGTTCTTGAGCTTGCGTAGAAAGAAGGCGATGAAGAACGTGCCGGACATTAGTACCAACGACAGCAACGCCGTGTTCGGCTGGCTCGGCATCTTGGTGGGTAAGTCTGTGCCGTTCCTCACCGCCGTCGCCGAACCGTTGCCCAGGCTCGCGTTACCCCACCCGAGACTATCGGCCAAGACCGTGACTTCCGTGGGGTAAGTCTTCATCAGGGGATGCTCTTTGAACACCTGTTCGGGGGCAGCGTAGAGAGCGGACAAAACGCTTGGGATGAATAAAACATGCGCACTGCGAGCTGAAGATCCCGCCCACAGTATAACAGACTTGGTGCAAATGCCATTAGTGAGCGTCTAATGAAGGCCCGCATAGCACACAAAGGGGTGGGTGACCAGCACATAATCGTTTGCCTTTCTCTCCCGAGTGGTGATATTTACACGTGGTACCAGGTAATGTTTTCTTGCAGTTGCTCCAGGAACGGCCCAGGACTGGTTCAGATCATCAGTTGTTGGCAGTGAGTGGGAGTTGAACGAATTGCCAGGACCGTAGCAGAGCACGTTAAGGGCTGCGCCACCACTCTCCAGACAAAGTAAAAGCCATCTACATATGCCTTCAAGTTATCATGCACACGTGCTTATGTAAAAATGCTGCAGCAATTGGTAGTTTTCAGCAGTTTAAGTGCTGCCACATCTGAAGCAGCATGAGAAGCACTTCGTACCAGCGGCAGATTAACAAAACACTCTCTTTAATTCATCGCCAGTTTATTCACATCCTCTTTCTCTCTCTGCCTGGGTGTGATCACAGCAGGTGCCAGAGTAATGCTGCACTCCCGACCTTGAAGAGTTTGTAGAACGTCTCGTAGATGAAGATGACGGAGATGAGGATGGAGAAGATCTCTTGCGTGAAGCGCGAGATGTAGCGCACGAGGAAGCTGCCCTCGAAGGCGACGGTGAGCAGAACGATGATAATGAGCCAGAAGCCGATCCACAGGCGCCCCGTCAGGTACTCCACACCCTGAGACGAGCAGAACTACGGGGCCCATAACAGGTAGAGTCGGGGAATGGAAGAGAGTGAGGATTAGGCATTTAGATTACTCATTTAAAAAAATAAATGTATTGCCAATTGTAATGGAACGCAGGTCATTGTCAAATACCGGGCAGAGTACTGACGAGCCACAACCTTGCATGTGTCCAGACCATGCCCTGCAAAATGATTTTTAATCAAGATAACAGATGAATGGTGGTAGGATGCAAGTATCACGCTGACCACCTTTGTCCAATGGAGTCTAATGGGAGGTGGCAAACGTGACCTGTGCTCAAAGCTCAATTGCCAGTGCCCTGCGATGTAATAAAAATAATAATTGCATTTATAGAGCGTCTTTCACCCGAGGGTCACAAAGCGCTTCATAAAGCTGCACAGAGAACGGTGCGTCAACAACATCGGCACCAGAATGAAAAATCAACAGCAACATTTTTTTTGTTTTTTTATTTTAAATATAACGACGTCACATCCTGGGTATAGCCCTGCCTTGCGCCCCCTGTCTGCCGGGACAGGCTCTGGACAGGATTAAGTGGGTATCGATACTGATGACGCCCGAACGTTGCCAAGACCAGCACGAAACCAGGGGCGGGAGAAGTTGTTGCGAGCACTGCTGCCTCCCCGGGCGCACGCACGGAGAAGAAGGCCTCCTCGAAGACGAGCAGAGGCCCCGAGAAACCGATGATGAGCAGCGGCTGGGCACTGAGCAGCGCGAAGAGGACGCTCTGAACGGAGGTCGAGATGATGAGCTCCGACACGCCCATAAGCCCCTTGGTCTTCTCGCCTGCGTAAGCACCGGAGGTTGACATCCGACTCGGCACCGACGGAGAGCAAGCAGCTGGGTGGCTGTTTCTACAGGTGGCTGATGTACTGTTAACCGCACTACAACAACAAGCGCAAGGCTGCTGCACAGGTCAACGTGTTTCCTCGCACTTGGCAAGACGCTAATCGGGTGAGAGAGGTCAAGACTGAGACAGGGCGGACAAGTCAGGTTTCAAAGGGAAAGATTAGGAATACTTCCCAAACTAGCTGCTGTGCGAATCTGTCTATTTTAGCAACAGATTTCTAGTTTGGAAACCCAACCGTGAAACTGAGGAGACCTTTTTAGGGACTTGCGTGTCAAGGCGCATGCGTGCACATGCACACGCATGCATTCATGCACAGGCTCTTGTTTGAGGTTCTACTCGGTGGGAGCAAAACCATTTACCTGGGGCTTCCCACACGGCGTGCACCATGGTGGGACCAACACAGGCAGTGTAAACATATTGCACACAAACTGCCCCCACACGTACATTTAAATCTATAATGGCTCGCAATGCATAGAACCTTATAAAAGCTGCTCTTTCGGGATAGCCGTGTCGAGTGCTCCTCCTCTCTCCTGCGCGACGTTCCGCCTCCCACGTTGGAGGCATCTTCAGGCGTTCCAACGTGGGGAGGGGAAACGTGGCGAATGAGAGAGGTGGAGCGATTGACGCGGCTATCCCGAAAGAGCAGCTTTTAGAAGCAAAAATCATGTATCAAGCAGTGAAAACGTACATTAATACAAAGCATGGAACCTCTATCCAGCTCAGGCATAGGTCTATTCGACCAGCACTGTGCACAGGAGTGGTACGGTCAGTTAAGAGCCTCAAGCTTTTTGCAACAGCACGAATGTCAACTGCAACAATGCACTGTTTTAAGCCAGGGATCAATTATCTTTGTTGTGCATCAGTTTAAAGAGACAATAGAACCACATGTTACACACCAGATGCACTCGAAGCCCAAACATACTAAAACAAAAAACCTCCATGTAGCCATTAAAAGACTCTTGCGGCAAGTTTTTGTTAGGAAGCATCTATTAAGGCTAGCTCAGCATAAGAGGTGTAGGTGACCAGCACCACACCTGGCTGTTTGTTTTTGGGTGGTGATGTTTACACGAGAGCAATGTTTTTGTGGATCCCTACTCACATCATGTCTCTCTCTCTCTCTTACCCAGCAGTCCACCGAAGGTGATGGCAGGGGAGAGGGCAGCAAAGTAAATAAAGATGATGGCAGCGACGCACTGCGGGTCCACTGCATCGCGGATGTCGCTCGCGTAGAAGGGGTAACGCCGGCGAGCGTCGCGCACGACGCCGCCAAACGGCCGCCTGGTGCGCTGCAGGGGGTCCTCCCCATCGCCGCCAGCGCCGCCGCCGCCGCCGCCGCCGCCGCCGCCACCCTGCTCGGCAGCACTGGCGTGGGTCACAGTGCTCTGCACTCCCACCACTGACACAACATGAAGGACCGTCACGATGGACATACTGAGCCAGCGAGCATTACAGGCACGACCATGCATACGTCGTCGTTGCGTTGTTGTTTGCGTGCCGTTCTCACCGCAGCTCCGTGCAGCGCTTTGTGACCCTTGGGTGAAAAGCGCTCTGGAAATGAAATTGTTATTGTTACATTGTTACCATCGGCCACGATCAATCTCTTACTGGGTAACCAACTCGTCAGTCATGCTAACAATTCGTATGTTACCTAGAAGAGCAGATATCACTGCCCAATAAACACATCTCACAAACTCCACATACACCTTTACACACTTTGGGAATTCAGCTCCATAGCTGCTCTTTTGGGATAGCCGCGTGGAGTTTTCCAGCTCTATCCTCCGACACTTTGCCCCCCATGTCAGAGGCATCAGCAGGCCAATGAGCAGGAACACGAAACAATAATAATAATTGCATTTCTAGAGCACTTTTCACCCGAGGGTCACAAAGCGCTGCACAGAGCTGCGAGGAGAACGGCACAACAACGAGATAAGAACAGCAAATGAGCAACAATAACGTTTTTTGGAATTTGTTTTACAATTCCAAGAAGTGAAGAGAATGGCATATCAACAATATCAGGGCAATTCAAATGAAAGTCAAATAGCAGCGATAAATTATGGAAGGACGTAAAATAAGCGATAATAAAAAAACTATTTCGGCTGCAAGGTCTGCACGATACAATTACAGCACATGATTTTCACGCAAAAAAGTAATAAGTCTATTTATACAAGCACAATTGAGGCATGTACCACATCATGAGAACAAATATAAGACTAATCAAATGATTAACCATTACACGACAGAACCCCTACTTTATCCAAGATAATGTCAAATCTACTTGATGTCCCCTAATCTACTTAAACAAGTGCCTGCCGTACTTACCGTTTTAAGCACAAGACAAACCTGTTCCTAACCTGCTGATATTAAATGTTCTTACCAGCCCTCTTAACAGCTCACAGCCAGTTACACAAAGTACACAACTGAGCTGAGCAGAATGTCCCGATAGAGCAGCGACAAAGAGCGATTCCGAAAATAACACATCTAGCCATGGAAACCCTAATCAGAATAACGGCACACAATAAGCACGACACGTTCAGACGTTTAAACAGTGCGAGACGGCGGTGGCGTTAACGCCACATTGCTATGGGAGATGACAAGTGGATACTTTATAATGCGCATTTAAAAGCGAACTACGCGCAACTCATTTACAATTGACAGCTGGGCCAAACACTCATAGCGCACCATTACGTAAAGGTGCCCCGTGTTGGGCCTATTCGTTGCAGGCCTGGGCGCTCCCTCTCCACGCCTTCCAGGGAAAAATAAGGGCCATGGTGGCTCTGGCTGGGTATGTTTTTAAGTCAGCCATCGTCTGGTTGGATAAAAGTCCCCCCCCACCACTCCATACCGTCTCTTAACACTCTCACAGCTCTTGGGATGCGACAAATCCTCTCGCTCAAGCACGGGAACTGATCTCACCACGATAATTTTGTCGAATGCGTTCTCGCCTGCTGCTGCCATTCAGTCCTCAAGTCTTAGTCATAGTAATAATCTTCACAACTGTCATCCTTAATGAACAGTTATCCTGAAAGAACTATGGAGAGCAATTTTCATATACGAGAGCAGTGAAAGCCTACATTACTCGTACGTGTAACCTAACCACAAAAAATGGACTTCATAGATAACGTTGGTCACGAAAGCCTTCGAATTAAAATTACTCGCACGTTTTATGAATGTGCCAAAGATAACTATTATTCTGTCATGCGTGTTCCACAAGACCCCCGGCATACCCATGGTGCTCTGGGTGGGCGGCTCTTCCCGCGCGTGGCGCCGCCCATCCTCCTCGCGTCGCTTCTGCAGCATGTCGCGCTGGAAGGCGGCGACCGAGCGCAGCAAACCCTCGTCACTCAGCTCGGACGGAGGTAGCACGATACTGCAATCCAGGAACTCTGTGATGGCAGCCAGCAGGTCCTGGCGCTCATCGGCCAGATAAGCTGCTTCGTGAAAATCCTACACGGGGTGGGAGAAGAGGGGGAAGCGGGGGGGGGGAGGTAAGAGTCATACATGGGGCAGGAGAAGAGAAGATTGATAAGGTCTCATTATCATTTATTTAAAAGGCCTTGCTGATAAGACTGATTGTGGTTACACATTAGATGCTTCACAAAGAACTTGGATATTGTTGTTACATTCAGCATAGCTGTAAATGCTGTCAAAATAACTTAGAAGGCAAACGTTTAAATGAGCAATAATTAAAAAAATAAGAGTGGGTACAGAGGTAGAAAAGGTTAATTACTAAAAAGTATTGCTAGATAATATTATGGGAGGCCATGGACTGCCATGTCAAAGGCTCTAAAAATAAGGAAACGTCTAGGCCAGTATGGGGGGAACCTGAATAAAGAAACTTTTTGAAGGCACAGAACACTAACAGAACAATCACTACAGCATCTAAACGCAAGGCTTAAGCAGCAGCCCACTACGCTTCCCACTGTGACCTGATAGCTCACTCCATGCTCTGTGGGAACACTGGGCAGGGCACCTTGTCAGACATGAGCGTGGAGATGGAGCGCCCAATCTCATGGTAGTCAACGCTGGCCCGCTCTGGGCCCAGCAGCACGAAGAGAAAGCGCACAGGGATGGGCACCTCCAGCACGGACTCGAGCACCACTCCCTCACTCAGCCGAACGAACGCCATGGCAGGCTGCTGCAGGAAGTCCACGCAGCCTGCAAACGCACAACACGACCTGCTTATTGAAGCCAATCGATTCAGGTGGAGCACACACAGGTATACAAAGTGCCAGGCTGGACCGGTCTACCTTAACATTGTCCCATGCCAGCTCTGGAGTTGGGCAGTCACAGACCTGCCTTTACTTCAATGATTTGCCCACTAAATGGAGTTGGGAATTACATGGGGGCAAGTGTACAGTAGCCAGCTTCCAAGATCGCTTATTTTGTCAAATGCCTATTAAACCAGTGGCCCAATAAAAGTTTGGTAGAAGGCACGGGTGAGTGATTGATGCAGGCGAGTGTCGAGTGTGAGTCAGTGGAGAAAGGACAGTGGAGCGTGTTGATGAGCGGAGTGCGGGTGAGAAGATTGCGCCCATGCCCACCCACAAGGACGATGGTGGCCTCCGCCCCTTGTGGGATCTTCTCCAGAAGTTTAAGGTCTGGCCGAGACTTATTCCTGGAAAGGGGGTCACTCCCAGGTGCCGAGCTGTCCTTTTGCTGTCGGTGACCGCAAGAGTTAAAACAGTCAGTCATTGATATCAAATGGTCTAACTGGGGAATGCAAAAAAGCTGCAAACACAAAACAAATTTCAACGCTAATATTTAACGAGTTCAACATTGGCAGTTGCAGCCTCAATTATATTTTTATTTCAGATACACTGCCACCTTATTCAGGTGACCTTCAAACCATATATACTGATGTCACCTATGCAGTGATGAGCTATATCATAGACGTTTCACCAGGTGTTAAAGGCTTAGATGAAAGAGCTATCTAATGTATTGATGCATTGGCACAAGTCACTCTAACCGTGTGAATTTATAAAATACTGTATACATAAAATAACTAATATATTAGTCATGCCAAGACTTTATTGTCTAAGTCAGACACTCCAGGCGTCTCCGATCTGAAAAAAGAACAGAACTCGCCTTAATATTCAAGACTACACCCACTTGCAACCAGCACAGCAACACAAATTAATCGTGAGATGATGCATTCATAGCAAAGCGTGACAAGAATGAGACTTTAAGCCTTTGAGCACTCCCACACACCCAGGAACGTGTGTGCACACAGACTGAACCTTAAATGAGTACCTAGCACGGTGTTTAAACACCAGCACTGCATAGACAAATGCAGCCCGCATGGCCCTTGGAGTACCGTCACCAACAAATCACCCCCAAAAGCCTGCACAGGTTACACTGCGCGGGGAGCGGTGGCCCAGCAGTTAGCGCGCTGGTCTACAAACCCGGTGACCCAAGTTCGAATCCCGCTCACGGCCAACACCAGTGACGATTTTCTGGACCGGTCCTGGGCCTCTCCTAGGTCGACTAAGCCTCTGGTGAGTACTGAGTGCAATATGAAAATAATGCCACTCAGGAGACAAAGGCGGCCAGACGTGGTGTTGGTCACCCACCCCCTCATGTGCCGTGTCGACCTTCATAGGTGCTCGCTAACGGCGCTTGAACCGACAGTCTATTAAGGCTCTACGGGGGATCGTTGTCTTTGGGGTGGGGGGGGGAATCTTTGCGCGAGGCTCCCACCTCTTGCAGATCGCTCATCTCGATGGCGCCATCCCCCACGAGGGGCTGGGTGACGGACGGCTCACCCCCCGCGTGGTTCTGCGTCCCGTGCGCACTGCCGGTGGAGGTGCCCGACAGCAGCGAGCTGAGACTCGCCGCCGAGATGTTGCGGTGCAGGAACGACGTCGTCTCCTTCACATCGTTCGGATGCCTGCGGCGGAACGCGCGCCCTCCGAGTTAGCCCCGCTTTCTGTTCCGGTCCCTTGAATTGTGGTGTGAAGCGAGCCGTCCATACGAGAGAAGAATGTTTAGTGAGTGGATTAATAGGAGAAACCCACGTTTGGTCTGATGTCGATGTGATCGATGGAGGCCTGCCCGCTCTGGGTCGGTGGCGAGAGTTGTTTCAACATACTTCACCAAACTAGTCCGTGAGAGTTGATGGAAAGAGGTGGTGCCCGGGACTGGCGTAAGCATAACATCTCTACGCTGTTCACCGTGGCATGGAATTACACTTTTCTTACCGTGGCGCATGGCCGCTGAAATTTATATCCCAGTGTGGACACTATTGCGCCACCGCTCCCCAAAACTATGCTCAAAGTTGTCAATCACTTCAGCTATTCCAATTAATTCAGGGCCATATCTTATATAATAAACAAGTGTTCAACAATTCAACAATTAGCAGTGAAGGAAACATGACAAGAGCAGTTATTGTGAACCACATTGACGTGGACACCGGTAAACAAGGATCTGGCATTTCATTACCACACTTGTCTGCCCGTCTGAGTGGTTGTGTTGCCTGTGATCGTCACACACGTTTCCATTGCTGCGCCACGCATGTCCGAGGCGCCGTGAGCAATTGTGCGGTTTTGTGGGGCGACGTCCACCTATGTCTGAGCAGCAGGGCACGGAGAACGCTCGCTCGCTCAGGCTCCGTGATCTGGTCCGAGATGATCATCTGCTCGACCACCTGGTGCGTGATGCCTGAGAGGCTCTTCTGCTCCAAGTCGAGTAGCACCGTCCCTGAGTCCGAGTGTATGGAGGAGAGAGACGACAGCGGGAAATTATGGTGACGTACGGTGACAGAAAGGGACCATCTGTGGATTTGAAGTGTTCGTTCGAATTGTGGTGTAGTAGCGATGTCAAAAGACGATCAAAGTCAACGTATAACTCGCACAGATATTGGTGCAACAACTTGCATCAAAAACAGGAACTGAAAGCTGGTAATCACCTTGGACCAGATTAACTAGGAATGAGCTAGTGCTCTCTGCACTATACCAAACCTCTTTACTCATACAAGGGAAAGACGTTTAACATGATCTACAACGTGTTCACTACACATCAATCATTTTCTGGAGCTGGAAAAACTAATTTCACTCCAAAGAAAAAAAAAATTAAATGTCGTGGTTTTCATGCGCAGTCATTGCTGACCAAGCTGAGACCATGAACCACACTTGAAACAACCAGTTTAAACAAAAACGTTGACTTATAACATTACAACTAAACTGATTCTGAGTCAACAAATTACAATTTTGAATTACAACTAAATTAAACCCATATACAAAATAAAGGATTTCAACAGTTCTGGCTCATTGCGCCAACTGAAGAAGTCCTCTTATTGTGACAGCGGTGACGTACAATCAATCACCAATCATAGTCCTACATGTGCTTTTGGGGGAAGTACCAACGGAACGAGTCTGGTGATCCCAGACACCATCGAACGTATTTACAAACGCAAGATGTGGCTAAAAACTCATCCGTTGCTTTTCAAATGCCATACAAAGGAGACTGTGCCAACGCAAGATGATCCTCATCCCCCTCAACCTCGCTGCGATGCACTCGTGAGCGCAAGGAGATGACGCCGTTACCCTGCGCGATGGCCTTGCGCAGCTCTAGCAGCGAGCGGAAGGTGAGCGACGCCACGTGCGGCTTGCCCCAGCGGTCCGTCTCGGCCTCCACGTCCTCCTCAAACTTGATCCAGCGCGCCGTCTCCTTCCACTGCAGCTCCTGGCGAGCCGGGTCCATCACCAGCTCGTTGAGCTCCACGAACACCTGCATGCAGCCGGCGGCGGGGGCCCGGCACGCGCCATCGTGAAGCGACGCAGCGTGGCATGGTGCCACACGCACGGGCGCACCAATCAAGCGCTCGGTGGGCGAGGGAGGAGACGACGACCAGCCAACTGCAAGCTTGAATCACTGGGAAGTAAATGCAAGTCACAAAATCCCCTGCATCAGCTAACAGACTGCAGAGTCACATAAAATAGGTCACGGCAATATGTTTGAGTGCCAATATGTTTTTCTTCCCAAAGCAAGTAGTCTAACGTTTCTCAAAGATATAGTATTACTAAAGTGTGCATTTGTAATGCTTATAATTCAGCAGAGAAAACAACAAACATGGGCAATAGTCACAGCTTAAAAGTAAAGAGATGCAATGCAAACAAAGCCGAAGCAGAATGACGAAAAACAAAAGGAGAGAGGGGAGAGAGAGAGAAGAGGAAGAGAAGAGATCGAGGCAGAACTTACGGGGACCAGGCCACGCACGTTCGGCGTGAAGGAAAAGGACGCACAGCGGGTCAAAGAGCTTTGTGGCCTCACGGCCTAGCCAGGGCAAGGAGACACAGATCATCTCACAGCAGGTACCAGGGAAAGCAGATGCAAACGAGGTGAAATTCATGATGGAAAGAATACCTTTAAAATGGATAAGGCACAAAAAAAAACTTGCCAAGGGCAAGCAGAAATAATTGGGGTTTTTGTTTCAGATCAAGTTAAATTACATGTATATAGCCTCACAAGGAAAGGAAATAATTAACAACACAAAAAGATACACGTCGCCAGGCAGTGATAACATTATCTTGCAGACCTACTGGCCTATTCAGGAATCCAGAGCAAGAGAGCAAGAGGTGACATTTTGGAAACTAATGACAAACACTGACACTGTGTAATGTTAATCTAAGTAAAGGCAGATCTACCGTAATGACTGGGCTTCAAATGCAATCGGCGGAAGCTCTTGGCACTGGAGAGACACAGCATTCGCTCTCAAGAACACCACTCGCGGCAACGCTCGTTTAACCCCATCCCTGACGGCCCAGTAAGCGCAGCAGCACGCCTCTAACATTGGTTTCTTACCGTGTCTGTGTCCCCAGCGCTACCTATAAACCCCTCACCCTCCTCCCCTTATTCCGGCCGTCTCTGGGGGTGGCCTGCGCTGCGTGAGCCTTGCCGCCGCTCAGCAACAAATGTGTTTCCAAAAGAAAACGTGCGTCGCTATAAAAGCCGATAACTTCGGTGAAATTAATAATAACAAGCAGGAACACAAATATAAATGACCCAAAGAACATCAATCTAAATTGAGTTTTAGAGTAGGTTTTAACAACAAACATCTAATTGGATTATGAATCGGCTCTGCTAATCAATATGCTTCGTGATGCCGTTGCTATGCATGCACAAGGCAGATGGAGCTGGATGTTAGTTGAGCAACCATGTGCCTGTTATTTAATTTCACGGTTAAAACCCCCTTAGGAGCCAATTAAGCAGGTGCAATGGGAACCAGTACCTTGCTCTTGTTCTCATCTGTCACGCTTTTGGCCGAACACACGTGTAAAATTAGATACAACTAATCTACCTCCTTTAAAAAAAAAAGAAACAACTGCAAGCACACACTAATCGTCTTCTACAGAACAGCTGCCAGTGTGGATTTACATGAAACTACATCAATGACAAATATATTGTTTATTTTTACAGCAGAGTATCCACTGAGCTTGCAAGCTCCAGGTGCGGGATTCCTGCGACACAACAAACGCTCACACTGAACACTGCAACATATAAAATCAAAGGGTAAATAAACAAACTCACAGCAACAATTTTTGCAAAGACGAGACCCTAACCCTAATCATAAAATAAACAGTATCAATCAAAATTGCATAGCACAAAAATTACCAAAAATTACAATAAATTAATTACAAAGACACATAACAGCGTAACTGTGGCATGGGAATTAAGTTGAGTCAGTGTTAATCTTTATCCATTTGACCATTGAGAAATTTCATCTCATCTCATTGTCAGAAACTGCTTAGTCCTGCACAGGGTCATGGTGAGCCAGAGCCCATCCCGGCAGACATAGGGTGCAAGGCAGGGATACACCCACGATGGGACGCCAGTCCATCACCGGGCACTGCGAGAAATTATATATATAAAATGTAGCAAGTGCTTTTATGTAGATATATATGTCCACACTGAGGGTATTGAATTAAAATCCTTTATAAGCACAATTTACATCTGTACAACACCAAGGCTTTTTATATCTTATTTCTGCATTACCTCCACATTTATGAATTACTCTTCTGAAACTTTAACCCCTCATTCACCTTGAAATGCCTGCTCTTGCACTACCATCAACCTTCCTTCTTAAGCACGCATCTACCTTTATCGTGACGTCCAAAGAATGTGACACATACGTGGAACAAGATCGTCCTTCAGGCAGGCATTTTGATAGTATAATAATAATGTCATTTAAGTTAAGAAGCCTCGTTAAGTCTTCACTGTCTTGCAGGAGAGTTTGGTATTAAGGTGAATGGACAATACCATTGCCGATCATTTGACATGCAAGAGGAAACTGGAGAGCCTAGGAAAAGAAAACCCACCACGCAGACACGAGACTGACACAATATGATCTACCAGCCACCCTGCAGCCAGATGTCTACAAACCTAAGTAAGCCCTAGTCGTCACCCTTTCGAGCACTGTACTAAGCTCAACCCTGGTCGGCTGCTAAGATCCGACAATATTTGGTGCATTTAGGGTGCATTACCCACGACCAAAATGATCAGACGACAAGCTAGGTAGGACAAAAAAAGGTGTGTGCTTGAAAAATTGGTTGCACAGATCTAATGATATGCTACTTAACTTAAAATCAACAGATGTTATGTACTGGTAAAATATGCTTGATTTGTTTTTAAAATACCAAGTGATGAATATTGCTCGTTCAAAACACCACCTTGCCAAAGTAACATTTTTAAAGTTCAAAAGGATGTTTAAATTCACAGCTTACAAGAATGGCTTACATTTTCAAAAGGCATGGCTTTCCACGTGACCTTATGTTAAATGGCAAAATGCATTCAATTACGCCGCTTAAGATTAACAGCGTGGAACGGCGTTACATCCCGCACAACCAATCAGCACGGCGCTATTTGGCAGCAGAAACACGGCGGCGCAAAAGCAGCGCAACACGACACCAGAACAGCAGCCATAACAGAAACAGCAGTTGCAGCAACAGCAACACAGGAACACCACCAAAATACAAACAGCAGCAGCACCAACAGCAGCATCAGCAAGAAACGCAGAAAACCAGAACGCGACGCGACAGAGGAGCAGCGACAGTAGCAGCAGCAGCTGCACCGGCACCAGCAGCTGCACCGGCACCAGTAGCAGCAGCAGCAGCAGGGCCAGCACCTCGTGTGGTCGGCGGTCGCGCAGCTTCTTGGGACCCGGTTTGGAAATGGACTTGTGAGCGCGCGAGGACTTGGAACTCTTCTTGACGAGGTGACGCCTCACCCCTGGTACATCCTCAAATCGGTGGCCTGGCTTGGAGAGGGGTGGGAGAGCCCAAGGGAGGGATGGGGTCGTGAGGGGGGTGGGGCACGGGTCAGGAGTCAAAGGTCAGCCATTGCTCTCAGCTACTTTTCCAACAACCTTAAATGAATGCAGTTCGGCCTGATAACTGTCTCCTTTAAACTTCTGAGTGCACTTGGCTGAAAAATAAAGCAGGCTAAATTTAAGGCAGGTCTTCTAAAGTAGCCTGACGATTTCTACATACATTTGCAGCCAACTGATGCCCAGTTTTGGAACATAAGAACCTCTACTTTGAATGCCTGTGCACACTTAAAATATATATTTTGTAAATTGTAATGTTTGCAGACCTATATGCATTTTTCAGAAACAGCCATTATGGATAAGATTATCGTTGCTGATTTGCCGTTCGTATGTCGCTGTTGGTGACGTGCTGTAATCTCCGCAGATCTGTGCAGCGCTTTATGACCTTTGGGTGAAAAGCGCTCTAGAAATTCAATTATTATTATTATTATCAGTGCTGAGTTTTCACTGCTATTTCCTAAGTGTCTAAGTTTTCCCCAGGTTCTATAATTTCCTTGCATTTTTTGGAATTGGTCAAAGATCCCAATGTAGCAGGACCCTCCTGAGAAATAAGACTCACCGAGGCTTTTTTTGGCTAAACTTGGGGCACTACGATTAAGCTTTTTTTCTCCTCCATTTTTCATCACATTCATAGGTGGGTATATCATAACCGGTGTTTGGTTAAACATCCCAAAAGGCGACAAACACACAGGCGAATGAGTAATTCTGAACGCAAGTCGCCGCCGTACCTTCGCAAGCGTAGTCAGCGTCGCTTATCGGCTGTCTCCTCCCGTTCAACGGGAGCGGCATTCAACACAGAGGGGCGAGCCGACGGTGTCCGCCGAGATTATCGCCGCCAGTGGGGCCATCAATTAAAACACGGCGGTTGAAACAAAAGCGCCGCGAGTTGTGCGCGCGCACGCGCGCAGGCGAATGCTCGACTTTTACTTTCGTGCGCAAGGAGAAAAAAAATAATGGTAAAGAACGGCACGCCGTACATACAACTTGAGCGCGGTCAACGTGATACGCTATTAATTGTTGATGATGCAGCGGCACGGTGAATCAACGGTGAGAGGAGGACGAGAAGGGGGCTACGCAGCATTGGCGACTCCCGCGGGTGCGCTTGAAAGGTCTCGATTGAATCGTCACTCCGTGACGTTTCTGGTGTTTTTTTCATTGTTCCTTTTGTAACTCAAGGTGTAAGAAATAACATTAGCATACATTCTGCACATATGGACAGCGCTTTGTTGGAAAGAGCTTCCAAACAATGCAGCTGATGAAATCGGAGAATGTCATCGAGTGTATTTTTTTATGAATCAATAACACAAGATTCCAAAATGTGCGCACTTGTGTGCGATCAACGGCAACTGACATTTGCCACCAAGTAACAGTGACGTCGCTGTTGTGATTTTGCCAGGATAGGTGCACGAAGAGGCTATGTCCTGTGCCGAAGGCTCGCAGGCAGGTCGAGGAACAGACCCAAAGCAATCAACTCCTAAACAAACAATAACGTATGCACATGCAAGCAAAAAAGACAAACTACTCCCAAATCAAATTAATAATTTTAATCCGTATACGAGATCACCAAGCAGCTAACAGTGGATGAGCATCTCATGTAACAGCAGGCAGCTGCTGCATACAATAATAACACAATTTGTAATGCACGCAAATTCCACACTTGGTCATTGATGAGACATGGATTCGGGAAGGTGGGGGGGGAGGACAAGGAAACAACAAAGAGGCGGGAGGAAGGCAATCATGCAGTCAGCTGGCACCAACATTTGCCAGACAGTGTCCTATATAATGATATTATCGACTAATTAATTCGTGGGTTTTTTTTGTTTTACATGTGGAAGGAAACCTACCCAGAAAATGGGGAGAACACACAAACCACATACAGAAATGTGCCCGTGCTAGAAATCAAATTGCCTCGGGCAAGACTTTTCTTTCTGTAGCAGAGGTCACCGTTGCGCCACACTGCTGGATACGCACGGCCACCGAGTACACCGCCCAAGCAATCCGCAACTATTACATCGATGGCGCCACATGTGAGTCCCGCGTCACAGGATAGCGCCCACAGAGATGCAGAGATCCTCCAATAATTTAAAAAAATAACAGTAAATTAGCGTCACAATTCATAACACGTGACCCAGTGTTCATTCAATGTCGATGGCAATCCTTCGAAGCGAGAACAACACCAAGGTGCTCGTTAACCCTGAAGAGGCGGGGGGGGGGCAAGGAAGCCACCCGGTTATCTGTGCCAAGATTTGCCAGATGCTGCGTCCACTTAATCCCGTGCCGCGCCAAGTCGCGGACGTTGCGCGGGAGGAGAGTGCAGCCGCCGCGAGTCAGACACGCGCGCGCGCGCGCGCCACTCACTCTTCATGTGCTCCAGATGGGCGTTGCCGAGGGTGCTGGCCTCCGTCTCGTCGGTGGGCACGCGCGCGTACATCGTGCTGCCCGTGTCCGTCATGCTGCCGATGCGGCGCCTGGCGCTCAGGCTGTAGCCGTGGGCCGACGGCGGCGCCACGCGACACGCGCCGTGCGCCCCACGCGGCGCCTGCGCCCGCTCGCTGCACTCCGCCACGACAGAACGGTGCCGCCAGGGACAACGTCACGTACCGTTCCCCAACCGCACCGGCCGCTTGCTGCTCGGCATGATTAAGCTGCGCTCCACGTGCTCGGCCTTCCTTCAGGAAGTGTAGAACTGTAAAAATCTCCCAGCGTGGGGAGAAATTCCCAGTAGATGAATCAAAACCTTGGAAACAATACACCACGTTTTGGCAGATTCCTCAGAAAGTGAAGCAGCTCCCCAGTGCGTGGCTAGCATGTCGTCATGCCAAACGACACGCAGAAGAGCAACAAAAACCTATGCGGTAGGCGAGGCCGCATGTCTGCGGATAAACGGCGTACCTCGACTTCCACACTGCTTTTAGTCAGAACAGATGCACGCACTCCAAAACACATTGGAGGCACCAAACACCGAGGCCCATTCATAAAGGCAACGCGCCGTGCAGACGTAATAAATATTTGAGAGGGAGCTATCGTTATGCACCCGTTTCTCCTCTTACTTGGCCTCTTACTCTTCAGGTCACAATAAGATCAAGGATTACACGTGCAGGGCTCACAGGGGCACATCAATTAATTGCGCCTGCAGAAGTGAGAAACTGATGTTGGGCATCTCCTCACCTCACCCCACCTTCTCCAAACTTCACTACAACAACCCAGCGGAAACAATGCAGACGCACATGTGAGATAGTGTTTCTTACTCATGGTTTTGAATATATATATAGTAATGCACATTGTGGACACAGTAAAACATATCTCACATTTAACTGTTACAGTATTAAAAAGAGAATAATAGGGGCTAAGGTGGAACGGACTTCCTTGTTAAAGTTGCTCAAAACATATTCAGCTAGCAAAGGCATAAAACGGGATAAGACTGGGTTATAATTTGCACTTGGAGCTTGGGGGGTGATAATCTCCACTCTGCTCACCCCTCATGCTCTTCGTTTGCTTGCTGGGCTGATGGATGAGGGCGTCTCTTTCCATCGTCATCGGGCGATTCCTCCTTCGAGGCGTCTGCACAAGGTGTACCACCCTCCTCCTCGTCGTCACCGAGGCTAAACTACAAAGGAGACAAAAGCAACACCGGGGAAACGTCAGACCCGGTGGCCGTCACCACGACAGGCAAGTTGTAACTTCGCAGCGCTGCGCGACGCGGCTCAATCCGGAACGTACGGTGACGGGAGACGCGTCTTTGTAACCACCGCCCTCCTCCTGCTCACGCTCCTGCCCAAGGCGGGCGACCTCCTGCCCTCGTTCCGCGTCGCCGGTGGCCTCCATTCCGGCCTCCGTCGTCCCCGCCGGACTCGCCCCGTCTGCCTCCTGACCCTCGGCGATGGTGGGGGTGTCGGGCGCACGGGCCTTGCCGCGTCGCTGCGCTCCCCTCCCGGCAGCGGTCGCCCCCTTGGGTGCCCCATGGCCCTTGCGGCGGTGAGACGAGAGGGCGGGGAGGTGCGAGGAGAACGCCTTGTGGATGTTGTGAGATGAGTGGCGATGATCTGCGGTCCAAAAAACAAAAATTTTATTGTTGACGATTTTCTGCTCTGGTACCGTTGTTGTTGACGTGCTGTGTTCTCCGCAGCTCTGTGCAGCGCTTTGTGACCCTCGGGTGAAAAGCGCTCTATAAATACAATAATGATTATTATTTTATTAAACGGGGACAAGTGACCATGAAGTAAAAACATTAATCAATATGAGAGGTCCAGGAAATTGAGAAAGCCCAAAGTACACTGAATCCTGACAAGGTCAATTTTGAGTTTGCCAAAGCAAGTGAGATGTAAATACAATGAACCCTCGTTATTTTAACACTGTGCATTTCCCTGTATTGAATATTTTACCGACGTAAATTAGAGTCAGTGCTCCTTAATTTAAAAAATGTCACGTTTAAAATTAATTTGGCTGGCCCCCTGAAATATATTATATTGAGGTTTTGTGCTCTACAGTGAAATAGATTTTGCATTTATATTGTATCTCAATTCAGTTACAACTTAAACTGTTGTATAAACTGATAATGGGTATTTAAGTGAAAACGGGTATATTTAATTTAATATTTAACACATGTAAAAGTACACCACACCACACTCGTGTTTCACTCCGTCTCAAAACGCCTAAGACCTCAACATGGGAGGCAAAACATTGTGAAGGAGAGAAGGTGAGTGCTCAGCACAGCTGTCCCCAAGGAACAGCTTTGTGAACCTCGGGTGAAAAGCGCTATATAAATATTGTGTCTCAGATTGGGCATGACACGGGTATGGAGTTGGTAGTACGGATGGCCAGGAGGTGATCCAAAATCTTAGCGTGAAATTTGTTATATTTGGTTTCACAGACGTATAAGCAATTACAACTCCACACATTTTCCATCAATTTTTTTAATTGTGAACTTTATGGAGAACAAAAAGATTCCCCGAGAATCATTTTACAAATGTCACTGCTGACAAAACGCGGCTCAAATTTAGCAGCAACCCAGTGGATTCTCCCAAAACTGTGGACCTTGTTTGGTTTGTGGTTTGTATGGCGTCGCCTACACTGGTAGTCGTCCTCGTTGAAGGTCCTCCTCACGTCATCAGGCAGGGCCCCGTGCGTATCGCTGATGATGCTATCGAAGGAGCGATCCCGTGACAGGGCCCGGCCAAGGTCCTCTTCGTCGCCTCTCGCCAGCGGAGCGGAGGCCCCTGCACACCTCTCCGACTGCACGGACAGCGACACAGCTGCGATTTCCCACCAAGCGAGTGTGACGTCACAATAGAGCACGTGCCAAGATAGGTGCCCTTCGAGCGCACGTGTAAAAGCGTCACCGATCAACCAACTAACCAGGCCTTGATGCCGCTCAACCGAGTCACTATAATACCAGGTACAATGAAGGCTGTTTATTCACGTCAACCAACGCAAACGAAACACGCCTGTGCGTGACCATGTGTGCACAAGGAAGGGGTGCGCACGAGGTCGCGCACACACACGTCATCAGCTCAGAGGACACGTGCTGAAAAGCCGCTTCGCAAAGCAACAGTTATAACACAGCTTTTTGAGTGTTTCGCACATGTGTGAAACATTCAATGATCATGCGCTCAGAAACACCGGCACAGCTGACGCAGCTACTTCGTGAAGACAGGTAGCGGGGGGGGGGTGGAAACCCAAGGAAAGGAAACAAGAGGCATGGGCCAGAGTTTGTAAACTTGTATTGAGAAGAATACGACCCAAAACAGTGGCATAGGGTCGACTGGGGGCTTTGACCCCTCTGGGCCTTTGGACACTTGCACCACCTGCACACTCAATAGCTAGGTCACTTCTCAAAAACAAGTTTACTTGTTTTCAGTCGGCAAAAACATAATCACCACAAACATGAGCGGTGGACCTTGTCAGCTGACCAAACGTCTTTTCCTGGATCAATTAATGCCGGAGGAGATGCGTATGCACTGTGCACCTGAAACATGATAGGCGCAGCTCAAATGTTGTTCAGCGGTCTGGCAGCAGCGCCAAGGACACTTTTCGACGCCCAAATTCGCAACGGCTGAGATACCAGCAACCAAAGGTGCTCTCTAGCAAGAGCTTCTGTTTACACACCCCCCCCCAACATAACTTGTTACCGTAAATCCAAAAGTAAATTAAGATATATATATGCATTACAGCCTCTCGCCAAATCCAAGGGGGATGCATGATAGACAACAGCAGACCACATCGCTACTAATTTCTGCATAGAATTTACCATTTGTTTTAAAGCTTTTTTGAACACCGCCTGACTGTTTGGGGCACCTCCTGAGTTTTAATTTGGCTCCCTTTAACCCAACCACCACAAGACTCACAGGATAGTGGGGGATGGGTTGCTCATGGGAGTATTATAATAACCATGTTGGAGGCACGTTGCCAGCATCGATAACAGTGTTAGTTTGAACCCAAATGGCTCACCATGAATACACAACGTTCTCAGATTAAGCGTTTTCTTGAGCTCGACCTGGTCACATACCATTGGAAATACTAAGTTTCAGACTCATAATCCATCTCAATCATAAATCAACTGCTGCATTGAAGCCGACAAAGGCTTCCACATGCCCTGTCACTGGTGGTGGCTATTTGATTATATTTAACATGACTCAGAGAATGAATGTCAGTTGAACAATGAAAATTCACAGGTACCAGATGGGAGTTTACATTTTGCACGTCTGCTATGGAAAACACAATTGAATGACTAACCATCAAATAGCTAAATATATATATAATGACACAAAACAAAACCTACAAATTACATTTTCCAAAATGTCCTGTCAAGACAGCGATTTCTGCAAAAACAAAAATGACCCTATTGTCCATAAATATAAATCTTTACTACTAGTTATAGATTTTTCTTAAATTTTTTATTTCAGGAGTAATGACCTAACGGGCAGCCAGATTCCATTTCATGGGCATCCTGCAACAGCAGGGACGCTGCACCGTACAGATCTTCATTACAGCCACGGCGCCACAGATCGTGACACAAACCACCAGCATGGGTATATGCTATACGTATTACACGAATAGGGGAACGGGTCGACAACGTAAAACAACACAATGGCGACATCGTTTCACGAACAAACATCAAACAACGGGGGAAAAAATGTCACGAAACAAAAACATGATCAGTACTTGGGTACTTTACTACGATAATATGCATGTATTGTGCTTAATGAATCGACATTAATCAATTTATCAAATAATCATTAAGCCTGTAATGTTTACCTATTTACCCAGTGGGTAGCCTGTCATCTCACAGCAAGAAGGTCCCGGGTTCGAATCTCGGCTCGGGTATCTTTCTGTGTGGAGTTTGCATGTTCTCTCCCCGTGTCCGCGTGGGTTTTTTCGCCGGGCACTCCGGTTTCCTCCCACAGTCCAAAAAATACGCTGCTGCATAGGTTAATTGGCTTTCAGACTAAATTGCCCTCAGTGACCGGTGATGGACTGGCGTCCCATCGGGCGTATATCCCTACCTTGCGCCCTGTGTCTGCCAGGATAGGCTCCGACTCACCCCGACCCTGTACAGGATTAAGCGGTTTCTGACAATGAGAAAAGATTACCATGTGTCAATTTTCAAAGAGCTGATAGTAGCCATGCATGTGTGGACTGAGCACGTGTCAACGAACAAAATTAGCCTTAGTCCGATTCACTGCTCTCATTGCAAAGCGCTCACAAAACACCCCCTGAATAAATAACGTGTCTGAAAATACTACAAACAGTTTACAAAAAAGAAACAACTCCACTGAGATTGAATGAAACCATAACGCGTGTCTGCATGGGAATCCGACAAAGAAATACACATTCACGAGACCTTAAAACGTATATATGGATCAAAGTACTATGTGATACAAATAAGAATGACAAATAAAAGATAGAGTATCCTAAGTGGCACAAACTCGAGACGGTAAGAAATTAACAAATGAAGAACTGCTTGCGTTCAGGACGAGATGATGCTTGTTCATAAGAGCTTGGCCACGTTATCTGAATAAACACAGCAAGGGCACTAAAAAAAACAGTCCGCACTCGAGTTCTCGAACAGAAAGAAAAAACTTGTCACTAGATTGCATTGTCAACCGAGTTCTGCCTGTGTGCAAAATTTCAGCTCTCCAGCTTTATCGAAAATGCTTTCATTTTGTGCTCAAAGATTTTAGCCATGACACACATCCCCAATGTAAGCTAACAATTACACACATCCCCCAATGTAAGTTAAGTAAAAGCGGGTAAAAACATGAAAAAGACACGATGTGCGCACGGCCCCGGTGTACAACTGACGGGGTCAGTGGTGGGTGACTGGTTATGCCTGTGCCATGACAACACCCAGTTAAGCGCTTATTAGAACACCACACGCAAGACTTCAAAACACTTTAAGAGAAAAAAGCATGTTACATAACGTAATCCCCGCCTTGTTATGTAACATTTTCTGTGTCCTGGTTGACAATTTTAGCATTGTTTTAATCAGAACTGCTGCACTTAATGAATGGCGATGCCATAAATTAGAGGTATACATTTAATCTAATGAGTTGTGTCTCTACCCGACAAAGTTCATATTGGGGATTAAGACTTTGGCTCAGGGCGGCACGGTGGCCCAGTGGTTAGCGCTGTCGCCTCACAGCAAGAAGGTCCCGGGTTCGAATCTCTCGGCTCGGGTGCCTTTCTGTGTGGAGTTTGCATGCTCTCCCCGTGTCCGCGTGGGTTTTCGCCGGGCACTCCGGTTTCCTCCCACAGTTCAAAAGCATGCTGCTGCATAGGTTAATTGGCTCGCAGGCTAAATTGCCCCGCAGTGCCCGGCGATGGACTGGCGTCCCATCGTGGGTTTATCCCTGCCTTGCGCCCTGTGTCTGCCGGGATAGGCTCCGGCTCACCGTGACACTGTATAGGACTAAGCGGTTTCAGACAATGACATGAGATGAGACTTTGGCTCATCTGTTTATTCGAGACGGTGTTGCCTGGCACCGTTGACTTGAATGCCTCTCAATGTGGGTTATCAATACCGAGAATAGGACACCAGTACATCTCAGGGCACTAAGGGCAATTTACTTAGGAGACCAACTAACGTTGGCAGCAACATGTCTTGGGACAGTGGGAGGAAATCGAAGTACCCAGCAAAAACCCAGGCGGACACGGGAAGAACACACAAACCCAATACAGAAAGGTACCCGAGCTCGGAATAGAACCCGGAAGATTCTTGTTGTAAGGCGACAGCGCTACTCACTGCACCACCGCGCTTCCTATGTTCGATTTTAAAAATACACGTGCAGTCAACTCTCAAATATCCGGGCAATTGGCAGAAATGAGGAGACCTGAACCAAAATAGAGACGCAGATAATGGAAAAGTACAGGGAAAATAGACTATTTAGCTATGTAGAATGGGGGCAATGACATAGAATGTCTTCGGTCTTTATTGCAATCGGTTTACTTGCCGACACGTGGATACCAAGTCACTCACCCTGGAGAGTGAGGAACAGCTCAGTGTGAACCGAATGGCAGCAGTGGTTCAAGAACTCCCCACTGCTCACGAGACAATGAATTTAAAGCCTGTTAAAAAATGCTATGGAAATTACGTACTCCCAGAAGACCACATGCCTGATAATAATAATTGCATTTACAGCGGGCTTTTCACCCAAGGGTCACAAAGCGCTGCACAGAGCTGCAGAGAGAACGGCACGTCAACAACGACATAAGAACGGAAAAACAGCAACAATAACGTTTGTTGGTGGGGGATTTTTTTATGGGATGTGTAAAGCATTATATATTGACCGTTTCTTAGTGGAGGGATGTGTCCATATCTAATTGCAGAGCAATTATCTGCTGTTTCCGCCACTTTTTTAAGCCTTTGCGAAGACGTCATCAAGCCATGGAGGAACTGTGGATGTAAGTGGCCAAACATGACGAGGCACGGTGGGATTTAAGAGTCAACTCACTGGTATTTAAAAGCCATCCTGCAGTGTACTTTGTAAATGCCCTTCATTTACAACACAATAGGTAGAGTGTTGCAAAGGACCTTCATTTGATGGCAAACATTAGGTGTGACGATGCATCAATCCAGCACATATAAGACTCGAAGATGTTTATTTCATAGATGTTGAATGTAATGGATTTACATCCCATCTGCAGCCACTAAAGGCGCTACAATGCATAAGTGATAAAAAAGAACTGCATTCTGCTTAGAACTAAGGTTGATTAATTTAGGCATTAATTCTGTCCATCAGTAACAGCAGGGACAGCCTAGCTCTTGTAAAGATACCGCAATGTGAACAAACCTGTAGCATTGTGTAGGCATTCGGGACTTAGCTTATTAATACCCAGACAAATTCATCACACGGTGGCATAAAACTTGGAAATGAAACTCGCTTCTACCCATCAACTCCCACGCTACTAGTGACCTGTTGCACCAACAGGCCACTGAGAACAGAAAGTCAACATTTGAACCAGGCTGCCAACATAGAGTACCCTGAACTCGTGAACATTGCACGCCAATATAGGAAAACATTGCTGAAACAATCCTACACTGTTTTTCCAACCTGGCAAAAATGTCATTGTGTGACACGGTCACATGAGACTGTTTATTAAATACAAGTTCTAATTATGGTGAAAATACTATTATTCATGGCGTTATTATTCAGCCCCAACGGATTCTTAAGAATCCTATTATCTACCGGTCAATCATTTGTGTGCTATTATCTTTGTTTTTTGAATGACTAAGAGGTATTAAAATTCTTCTTCTGACGCGGACATCAGTAGCACACAGCACACAAACAGCAATGCAAGACTGTGTGCAACTG
Source organism: Mordacia mordax (assembly GCA_036362905.1). Lineage (NCBI taxonomy): Eukaryota > Metazoa > Chordata > Hyperoartia > Petromyzontiformes > Petromyzontidae > Mordacia > Mordacia mordax. The sequence continues at coordinate 4,978,247 of JAZEWT010000020.1, read as the reverse complement.
ACGTGGAGCTCAATAGCACACTGCCAATCCACTGCTGGCGGAGGGCCCTTCCCACACTGTGCGGTACATGGGAGTCATGTGACTACACTTCACAACGCGGGTAGCAGGGAAGCATAGAAGCACAATACAGCAATGCACGTTTCTGCACTGCCCTCTGCTGCCCACAATGTAGCACAGCCGCGGATGGGTTACATGCTGGAGCACGCTGGTTACCCATTCAAGCACTATCCAGACTGGACCTTGTATCGCCTTTATGATCTCCTTATAGGTCAAAGGGCAAGCGTTTTGGATATCGGCGTGGACAGGAAACAATGAGTGTTACTTGAAATGGCCACAAAAAGTTGAAACTTAATTCTCCTGAATTTGAATGAAACACAAATAATACAAACTCATTAAAAATAAGTGTTGCTTAAATAATTAACGGTACATCACTGATAACAAATTTCACAAATTATATAATTTAAAGCTTACTCTACCCAAGCATGTAGAGAAGCTGTCAAAAGCCAAATTCGACTATGGCTGTTTAACTCTTATTACACGAGAAATCATAAAACAGCTCTAAAACTACCGTACAATATTGCTCCACTTACGACAGCACTTACCATCGAACGACCGGTCCACGCAGAAATATTTTACATTTTTCACTGTTTATGCGGCTCACTGTTGTGCTGCCGTGGCTCACTGCCGACCTAAGCCTGCTCGGGAACATTTATTCCTTCCTTGTGTGTTGAAGATTTATTTTTTATTGCTTATTTTATGTCCTTCTAGAATTTATTGCCACTGTTTGACTTAAAGTTGAACTGTCCTGATGATGTTGTTGACATGCCGTTTTCGCCACAGCTCAGATTTGTAACAAAAAAACGTTATTGTTGCTGATTTGCTGTTCTCATGTCATTGTTGTTGCTGACATGTTATTGCCTCTGCAACTCTGTGCAGCACTTTGTGACCCTCGGGTAAAAAGCACTCTAGAAGAGCAATTCCTATTATTACAGCTGATCCGGTCTTGGGTCGTCTCCCTTAATGAACTCAAACTCACCTGCATGGTGAATTATGGTCAAACCCCTATGACCAATAGAGGGTGGGGAGGCATTCACTTAGGAGTGGGTTAACATGGATCTGTACATTTTCTATTTTTGTTAATTATTTCAGCTATATTTTCAATATCAAGTACAGTATGTTATTCCCACCTCATCTAGCTATTTAATGCACCTCTCGTCATTTAGACTATATTTTTATTCCTGGGCTTAATCTCAAAATAACTATCAAATTTAGCACTGATCCAATGGCACACATTGCGTAGCGCAAGTGGTGACGACTTTAGTCATTGCAATGTACCTGCCGCTTGTGTTACGCAATCAGTTTTCCGGTGATGGAAAATGATCAGGACAACTGCACGCCCGTCAAGGTGGCTGCTTTCCATCGAGGCGGCGTTCAGTGCGGCTCAGATTTAGTGCTGGTATCATCAGTTACCTTCGTATGCGTGAGTTATAGACAACTCCAACGTGCTTCCACTATCTGGCTGAACAATAAAATCACCACTGTGGACATGTCTGGCACAAGCATGCACAAGGTAGCACGGCAGCCAGGAATGCTTTCAGCTCGAGGACAGGACCATGACAGTGGAAGAGGAAAATATTACAAAATTGTAAAAATAATGCACGCAGAGGAAAATATTAAATAATGATAATATACAATTTATAATGCGCCACGCAAATCCATGTTTGGTCACGGATGAGACAGGGATTCGGAGGTACGAGGAAACTTAAGGGGAGGTGTGTAAATCGTCCAGGGGGTCAGCCAGCACTCGCCCACAAGACACTGCTTCCAATATATTATTATGTTATCGATCAATTAATTAACGAGTGTGGGAGGGGGGGGTGGGAGGAAGCTGGGAGAACTCGCAGGAAAACCCACGCAGAACAGGGGGGAGAGAACACACAAACACCACCCAGAAAGGTGCACGAGGCAAGAATCGAACCGCTTGGGGCAGGACGGTCTTTCTGTGAAGTGTAGTTGCTACCACTCCACCAACCTGCACACCCTATGACTTTCAAAACGACTCGTATTTAGCAGATTGCCAGAAGTAACGTGAAACTTTAGCAAGATAACTGTTTTCCGTTGAGGGATTATAAATTAAACAGATATTCCCAGCACTTTAAAGCAGCTTCTGGGTCTAAGTAAATTATCCTCCAGTTTTGACACTCAGTGATATGTATTTTCATGAGGATAAAATGCAACATTGTTTTGAAGTAAAGCTCTTCCCGTATAATGTATACATCATATGAAATGCTGACTTATGGAGTGTGTGTTCACAAAACCTTACATTATAACTACAATGCTATTTGAAAAACTGTACAAAAAGGGTGTAACTTAGCATATTAAAAAACGTCTCACAAATCCAAAAGTTCTAAGTGCATATATATTAAAAAAAAAACCATGGAATTAGTTTTTTAGAAGTAATAAAAATGACGCTGTATTCCAGCGATACATGTGACTGATCACACCTGCATCACTCCAACATCGGCAAGCAGGCGTCTCCAGCATGCAAAGTCAAACTGGACCGCAAACTCCTAGTCGGGTATTACAACACATTACATTTTAATGCCAAGCATAAATCAATATTGAATGATGAAATGGAATTATGCTTTCGAACCTATATAAAGGGGTTAGGACGTTCAAACGCCAAACACACATCAATTACAAGCCATCATGTTTGAGCGACCGCACATACTTGTAGTAAAAAAAATGTAAATCAATTTGCTGTAGTCTTTCGGTGGTTTTTGGTCTCTCGCTGTTGAAGCAAGGGATAGGGGTTGCGGTCTCTGGTACAGACCAATCCGTTTCATAGACAATACATGCATTATCAAAGCACAGCAAATGTGTTTGCATTTTTACCACCGGCATGTGGATGTGGCCAGGTACTCCGGTTTCCTCCCACAGTCTAAAGACAGGCTGCTGTGTAGGTGAATTGACCTGCTGAATAAATAGCCCTCCAGTGCCCTGCGATGTACTGGCGTCACATTCTGGGTACAGCCCCGCCTTGCACCTTTTGTCGGCCGGGATACAGAGTCTGGCAAATGTTGGCGCCGGCTGAATGCGTAGCTACCTTCCCCTCACCTCTGTGGTTTCCACAAACCTCTATATGATGTAAATCGCCATGGATAAAGGATTCTGCTAAATAACAATTAATAATATCACTTAATACTGCAGTAAGTACTAGAAAAAGAGCACCATAAGTGTAAATTTAACTTTTTGAAAAAATAAAATATCCAGTTCTCAGATGATTTGGAGCACTGAATAGAGCTTCTTGCCTAAATTTGGAAACAAAGGCAAACGCATTTCAATAATGCCAACTAACACGGTCCCAACACTCAACACAGTAACATAAATGCCAGAGAGAATGCATATAATGTGTGGCTATTGACGTTGAACACGAAGGTCTGGTTAAGGGGTTTCTGATTTAGCCAGCATTGTCTGAAACAAAAATTTTAATATTCCTTGAACGACTTAAATAGTAACACGCGAGAATACTTCTGCAGAATTTTACGTTCGCGTCTGACGTCCTAGAGACCCCCATAAAAATTATTACAATAAGAACTCCTGAAAAGTGCAGCCTCCAGCTCTATAATAAAGCCATGAATAAACCTCAAAACGATACAGTGCTTGAGCAAATACTTGAGAGAGTCCAATACCGATAGCATCGCTGTTGATCGTGACAAAAACAAAGCCTCATCACCAAGCAGGGTCATGCTAAACCAAGATGTGCACGGTGAAGCAAATTTTAAAGGCTTCGTTTGCTTGTCGGAATTCGTTTCCAGCTTAAACCAGAGCAAACCCGACCGCGCAGCAGATTGTGGACCTATTAATCTACGCCTCGCCGAGATGCTGCGCTGGACAACTTGACGGGTTTCTGGCTCTGCCCTAAAGCCACCATAGTTAAAGTGCCCACGCAATTCGTCACTAAGTGGGAACAATAAGTATTCTTCAAAACGCTTGCAGCAAATATCAGGCCACTACAGTCTACACTACGGTATGTGTGTGGATTGTTTGACCACAATTCCCCATTTAAACTTGTATCTTAAGACTTGGGTTTGTTGTCGTACATATATGCAACATTCACGTGCAGCGCTGGCACTACGACAAATATACGAGACACATTTAAAGATAGGGCTCATGATAGCTGCTGGCATGGTGTGGACTCGCAATCCTGAGGTCAGAGGCTCGATGCCAACTGAAACCACGGAGCAAGTTTCTTAGATCCCTCCAACTTATGTCCATCTCAGGAGTATGAATCTGGACACCACAGGTCGTGTTTTGGTGGATAATGTGTGGTTACACTCACTTTATTGAAGACAACTTGCCAGCGTGTAAGAGACGGTCAACATTCCACATGTTTTCGAGCCACTCTAATCGAGATTATTCCCCGACCCGGGCCGTGAGCAATTACAGGGTTGCATATTCACCTTTTACAGCTAATAAAACACGGAATCTTTACTGCACTGCCGCGAAAACTCATTTACTACGGGTTCATCAAAATTGGGTTTGGTTAAAATGTCACAATCATAAATACATTTACACATCCAGCGATCTGCAGCATACCAAGACAAGCAACAACAATACGCTGACTGTACTTCGAGCTTCGTGTATCTCACATCCTTAAACAGTCACTATTTAAAAATATCTCGGCTAATCAGATCGGACATTTGGCAACGTTTCTTAAGGACGGAGGAGAGACGTAGATCGGATGACAAATGCGTGCACTGCATGTGTTCGCGTGCGGCGGAACTAAAAGGAGAATATGTATTCGTCACATGCGCCTGGCGGTGGTGTGGAACACCGAACAGATCTGTAAAAAAAAACATCACAGCAGAGAAGATTCATTCTCAGGACAAACTTTACGTCTTGTGGCCGCCACAAATAAAGATATTAGCAATACGCATTTGTGCACCTAACATTAAATGTGTTAGTCCTGCAAACAACATGTTTTAATCCATCAGCCCACTTGGCTGTCGAGTCCAATATTATCAAGAAGCTTTTGCTGGAGTAAGCAAACACTGAACCGTATGGGCCTCATCAGCAGTCAGTTTGCTTACTTCAAGAGATGCTGCTTGATAATATTGATCTTGAAAAGCTGTTGGCTAAAAATATTTGAAGTACAGTATATTTTATGTGGAGACACTAAATGTAATTTTGCTTATACATGTTTTGGCCAATAATGCTCAAAACAATGCATAATGACTTGAGGAAATGAATTATCTCATTTTTGGAGAGGAAGCTTATCTGGCTTTATACAGCTCTTGGTGATAGATGGCACTATAATGCGTGACATGTTTCGAAAGCTTTGTGTTTTGCATGATATCAGAGTTACCACAACTACGGTTTACCAAGTTGCGGGTCCATAAGATATGGAATCCGCTTGAGTGGGGGAACTTTATCCAGCAGTAGCGAGATCATGGTTGTTATTTATGAATGTGCATAAGTTCGGCTTTACTTTTACTACACACAAATAGTTCTACGCAGATGTTAATTACACACCCATAGAGACCGTTAATATAATTGCAATGTGGTTAGCATGCCTATAAAGTAATAAAGAATATACACACTTGCATAATGTAATGGCATCCTTGGAAAGTCCTACCCAGATCCATTACCAGAATTATGAAAAACGGTGATGTATAGTTTGAAAACCAATGATGTTGATTGATGTCCAAGCTCGTGGTAGACATGTACTAGTAATGTTGAGCCTAAAAAGAATAGAAAAAATGGCAATTACAAGTGTTTTTTATTGGACATTAGTTCGTTCAAGAAATGTATATAAATCATGCTGTAAGAAGCACGTTTATATTTGCACACACCGTTTTGCAACAAAGTGCTGGAACAGATGCATTATTCAACACGTAACTCTGCAATGGTGTATGGATGCCATTCATTGTAAAATAGCTATAGTTGTGTAGCGAGGTTGGCATAGGCACTGGCGCAATAGAATGAAATGGTGCCCCCTATTCTAATGTCCTAATTCCCACCTGTGCCACTATGGCCCCGTTTCAGTTGGCGCTATCTAAATAGTGAAGAATTTGCACTATCTAGACAGTGAAGAATTGGCACGTTTTGCTAACGTTGACAAACATTACTAATTGGCTGATGTCCGGTGGTGGAGGGTTTAAGACAAACATTTTTTTACGTGACCTAACTCAATAAATGGAATCCATTGATGTTTTGGTTTGTTTAGGAGATTTCACCGCTGGACAGAAGACTCCCAACACAATATCGGTCCTGTGGGTTGTATGACCATGCCTCACGATAGTGATGTGGGTCACATGCAGGGTGACACGGACTGGCAGGGCTGCTTGCGATATCGCTGGCCATTACAGACACGATTAAAAACTTCCAGGCGTCATTAATGTGTCCTGAATTCACAACGTTATGCAGTTCACTTGTCGCGCACAACACACAAGGACATTTTGCAAGGGGGGGTTTCATCTCATCTCTCAGCTGGCCTGGGAACGCCTCGGGGTCCCCCGGAAGAGCTGGAGGAAGTGTCTGGGGTGAAGGAAGTCTGGGCATCGCTGCTCAGACTGCTGCCTCCGCGACCCGGTCCCGGATCAAGCGGATGAAGATGGATGGATGGTTTTTCATCTCATCTCATTGTCAGAAACCGCTCAGTCCTGTACAGGGTCGCGGTGCGCCGGAGCCTATCCCGGCAGACACAGGGCGCAAGGCAGGGATATACCCACGATGGGACGCCAGTCCATCATCGGGCACTGTGGACAATTTAGTCTGCAAGCCAATCAACCTGTGCAGCAGCATGTTTTTTGGACTGCGGGAGGAAACCGGAGTGCCCGGCAAAAAACCCACGCGGACACGGGGAGAGAACTCGTAAACTCCACACAGAAAGGCACCCGAGCCGAGATTCGAACCCGCGAACTTCTCGCTGTAAGGCAACAGAGCCACCCACTGGGCCAATACAATACTATGCTGCAACTGTAATGGCAAGCTGGAAGCAAACAAACGAACCCACGTAATTTTAGAGCAGCTCATCAAATAGCCCGGATCAATATGGATGTTTCCGAGTGCAACGGCGTTGTGTTTGCAGAACTTCTATTTGGGCTACATCGGTTAACACTGTACACCACCAACGGTATTGCTTTGACAAATGCTCCTCATGCACAGCGGCACCAATCATAATAATAATATTTGCATTTCTAAAGCGCCTTTCACCAGAGGGTCACAAAGCGCTGCACATAGCTATGAAGACAAAGCCATTAAAATAATGACTATATATCAATTAAGGACATCAAGCAAACAAAAATAATTGTTAATGAGTAACTACTCATTTTTAAGATCCGAATGAAAGTGTAAATGATGTGGTACATTTTGACACCCTGGGCTGTTTGTCTGATGTTGAAATGTAAAGCTGGGGCCTTGTAATTCCTTGCTCATGCCACTGTTGGCAGAAAAAAAACTTCCTCCACTACAGCGAGCTCGAGGGAGACCCTCCAATAGGTCTTTGGCCCACTCTTCCACGACGGCTTGGATGAGATAGGAGTACCCAGACTTTGCTAACTGCACACGCCCTCCCTATTAACCGTGGTGTACTCATCCTTATTACTGGGTGAAGAGAGGTGATTACATTACATGCTGTTGTCTCCACAGATCGGATTTGTAAAAAAAAACCCCAAAAAAACGTGACTGTTGCTGATTATTATCCATTCTCATATCGTTGTTGTTGACACGTCGTTCTCTCCGCAGCTCTGTGCAGCGCTTTGTGACCCTCGGGTGAAAAGCGTTCTAGAAGTGCAATTATTATTATAAGATTACAATAGGTTTTACCGTATCTGGCGATTATGCAGGTGTTAAGATCTTGTATACTGGCAAAAAAGTACCCATAGTATTATTATTAGAGTCGAGGCACCACCAAACTTCCAAATGTTGGGCAGGAAGACGAATTCAAGCTGGTGACCTCTAGATACTTGCATAACAAAGACCCATAAAACAAATATGCAGAACAATATAATGTACAATACAATGCGGTACCGCATATCACAGATGCTTAAGAACATACCTGTGGTTGGTTATTGTCCATGCTTAAGACTACACCCACGCACAAGTGGATTAAGCCCCTGTGTTTGACAGTGCCTTCAGCCGAGCTTATATATTCTTCCATGTATACATTTGGCTTCGCAGTGGGAATATACGGGTCTGGGGGATTAGGACAACACCTTCATTCGCCCCACAGCCGCCCTCTAAGCAAGTAAACCGTCTCGGCGGGAGGTGATGGTTCACGCTTATTTTCAGACAGCATGCCAAGCCACACGAGGAATTGTTCAACAAAAACAGAGGCTGATGGGTGGCAGCGGCCCTATCTCCCATCTGCAAGTTTAATTGTTCCAAAGAAAACAGCCGCCGCAATGGCTCAAATGCTCTAACATATCATCCGCTAAACCGATATCAATTTATATATTTTTTATCAAAGTACCGCATCGTAGTTTTATCGTTATGGTGTGCAAGCCCTTGGTCAATCCACTGACGGATGAAGACCTTTAAATAAGTAATAATAATCATTGCATTTATAGAGCGCCTTTCACCCGAGGGTCACAAACAAAGCGCTGCAGACAGCCGCGGAGAGAACAGCACGTCAACAACAACGGCAGAGAACGGCAAATCAGCAACAATAACATTTCGGTTTTTTTTGCAAATCCGAGCAGTGGATTAACATTAGGGTTGTTTAGCAACACTTCACTTACACTGTCATACTCTTATAATGCCATTATTTCATAACCTATACGGGTGTCTCGTCCCTAATAAGCAATGGAATGTGTGCGTGCAAAAAATTGTATTGTTAGTTGCAATAAAGTGCAACAAATAGAAAACATACCAGTTAAGCTAACATACAATGAAATGCGTGCTATAACTCATTATTATTATTATTATTATATTTTGCAGCCCTTTGTCAATCTGCTGATGAATGACGGCATGGTCAAGCCATTGTTTCATCAGACCTGGCCACGTTTCTTAGCGTGCCTTGACAAGTAGGACCCAGGAGGAGATCGAATAGCACTCGCCACTGCTGTTAGCCATGGCCATGAATTGAACTCAGGCCCACAAGTTCAAAAGGCAAGCTCGGTTCCACTAACCACAGCGCAACTGCTCTGCAGCTTAAATGGTAATAAAATATAATGCTAGTAACAAGGCAGGATCTTTGAAATTGAACAGATAAGAAGAGATACTATATCTATTTGATGTCATAACAGCAAGCGTTGGCGTCAACCGCTCCAGCCGAAAATTACTACGATTCATTGCTGGAAAATACTATATTGCAATAATAATAATACTGTTTATAACACGTGGCACATATTCATTAAATTTGCACGGTATGCATTTGAAGACAGAACTATTCAGAGGCACGAGGAAATCGGAGACAAGTGAGGAGGGGAGAAGGCAGCCACAGAGTCAGCCTGCGCCAACATTTGCCAGACACTGCGCCCTATATATTTTGATGTTATCGGCCAATGAATTTACGCGTGTTTTTTTAGCTGTTGTAAGAAACTGGAGAACGCGGAGGAAAACCAATGCAGTACAGGAGGAGGACACTCAAACTCCACACAGAAAGGAACCAGAAGTGGACACTAAACCGCCTTGGGCAGGACTTTTTGTAAGAGCAGATATAACCACTGCACCACCCTGCTGCCCAATTCACCACGGAAAAAGTATGAGTAACACCAGTGCAGCACTCGCTCAAAGAAAGCATGTAAGCTGCTTGAATTGAAGTGCAAAACTGTACTTTGAGCAGTTTCGTTATGTAATAGCTATAATATAAATGTATGATGATTGTTTCGAAAAGCTGCTCTCTCCGGACAGCCGCGTCGTTCGCCGTCAGGATTTTTTTTTGTCCCCACTCGCAAAAGGAAATGAAACAAACAAAAAAACAATCGCAATAAAACTGCAATTCAGCAGTAGTGGAACATTGTCTTCGGAGCCTCTGATGGGATCATCTGAACAACGCCACCGACCTCGCACAAAGACATCCGGATCCCATCCTCCAGCGTGGCCGACAGGACCCATGTGCCAAATACAACAGCTTTGAATGCGGCGTGCGTGCATCTCTGACAATGCACACAACCCCAACTGCTTTCACACTCTGACCCAGGGGGCTGCGCAAGGTTGACACAGCCTTCCGTACAAGCAAGTTTCCCTTCCTTCCTGCCTTTCTCCGTGCGTCGCCTCTGCTTGCAGGACATCTCAATGCTCCCTCCTGTTCTGTGGTCTCCCGACAGAGTGTGTTTATACGGAGAGCTTTTTCTCTCAATAGTAGAGGCTAAACGGTTCGCCATTACTACGTTAGAATGACCACAATGTACTACAAAACAACGAGCCCACTATATGAATGACTGCTGACATGTCCAATGTTTGTTCCCATTGCACGATTACGATATCTGCCCTAACACGCACTGAAGGGGGAACATTAAACAACATTAAGAGCAACCACTTCATTAATTAACGTTCTTTTAAAGTAACTTCTCTTAATTAAACATCACATTTTATTTATATTAAATCACTTGAATGTGACGGTCAAGTTGGCCCCAAGTCAAGCAGAACGACAAATACAGCAGCATCGTGTTTCGACTTACACGTGCAAATTCCGCACGTCATCATTGCTCCGCGCTATAGACGGGGGGGTGTTTGCACGCAGGGGAAAGGGATGACTTGGGACAGCCGTCAAACAGCCGCGAGCCATTACAAACAACATTGGTGACTCGGAAAAAAACGTGAAAACAAGATAGGTTCGGCAACGCAGCCACTGGAATGCCACAGGCAGCACGAGGACAGTTTCATAAATAATAAGGATAAAAATCTGGAACGAAGATTATTATTATTAGCCCAATGATAGGGCTTCGGACAGGCGCGCCACACAGGCAACATACTGAGCATTTCTATCCACGCGAGGCTCAGCACGTAGCAACGTGAAAGTCACCATCTCCCAGCAGCTGCAATGGATCCTCATGCATTTCATGGGTCTCAGAAGTTGGAACATTAGAGAGACGTGCAACAACCTGCCCCCACTCACCACTAGATCAATCGTCACCAGCGCTGCAATGTGATGGAAGAATTGATGTCATTTATTGCTGTAGCGGTAAATGTCCTTGCTGGTTGGAGCAGAATGGGCGAGTGTGTACACGTTTTTGCGTAATCGCTCTTTTGCCAAATCCACTGCTGAATGGTGAAAAGAAAGGGTTTAAATATCACTCGCCACGTCTGTTAACCAAAGCCACGCATCAAACTCTGATCGCCAGGCTCACAGCCAAAATGCCGCACTTACAGGTACTATGTAATAAATATACTGTTTAGGAGGAGCGATCGACACAGCGATCCCGAAAAAGCAGCATTTGGAAGCAATTACCTCCATATCTCTGTGCAGCGCTTTGTGACCCTCGGGTGAAAGGCGCCCGAGAAGTGCAACTATTATTGTTATCATCAGCCCCGCTTAAGCTTTAATAGGGCCGCGGGGGGGGGGGAAGGGCCTCCTATCCCTGCAGAGACCACTTGCTACCTACAGCTAACAAACACAGCACAATAATCCCCGAACTCGCCCCAAAACTTCATCACCAGCTTTCTCTGGCTCCCACCAATGGTCCTTGGCCAAACCGCGCACAGCCAAGGCGGTACAATGAAAAACTTGATGTTTGGTCGAAATTAATACAACGCCATACGTTATGCGCTACAGGGGCGAATGCCCAAGTCCAATGTGTCAAAGCAAATGAACGAGGAGCTCGACTTGTCACGGTTGTTCTACGTTAACGATACTAAAATCACAGCTCCGTTGTGGCGACAGGAACGACTACAGAACTAACGCTCGTTTGAGACGTTAATTCAAAGAGCATTATTTATGGCTTTCAAATTTGTTCTAGACAAATAGAAAAAAAACTATTTATGTCATCATTAACCTCCACACTGCAAACACTCTCCCAGTCCCTTGACAACATTGTTGCACAAGCATGCAGAGACGAAATGACATTCTGTTATCGAATACCAATGAAGGCCTGGTACTACACATGGGGAGGTATTGTTGCCACTCATCCATCTTTGAATCCACCCAGTATTTAGGGCTGAGTGGACCTACAGAGATGCCTATGCACAGATGTAAGTAACCACCTCCTCATTGAAAATGAGTATTCATTACGCAATGGGCTTCACCCGTGCCAAAATACAATGGAGAAATGATTCAGACATTGGGGCGGCGCGGTGGCCCAGTGGGTAGCACTATTGCCTCACAGCAAGAAGGACCCGGGTTCAAATCTCGGCTCGGGTGCCTTTCTGTGTGGAGTTTGCATGTTTTCCCCATGTCCGCGTGGGTTTTCGCCGGGCACTCCGGTTTCCTTCCACAGTCCAAAAAACATGCTGCTCCATAGGTTAATTGGCTTGCAGACTAAATTGCCCGAAATGCCCGGTGATGGACTGGCGTCCCATCGTGGGTGCCTTGCACCCTGTGTCTACCGGGATAGGCTCCGGCTCTCCGCGACCCTCTACAGGCCTAAGCGGTTTCTGACAATGAGATGAGATGAGATTCAGACATTACTTGCTACTCACGATGTTAGTCACGGCCAGGAGTCAAACCCAGGCGGGGGGGGGGGCATAATTGTAGAAGCGGTTCCAACACTGGCGCTCGTGCAAAACAGCTGCGAGGACCCCTGCGCGTGTTAAAAATTGCTATTTATTATTATTGTAACCACTGCTACTAGTGCCCCCACACACACACACAGTGTCACAGGCTCACACAGAGCAGACTTGGACAATATTCCTTGCCAAAAAACACGGAGGAAAGCAAACTTCTGTATCTTTACAGCTGCGAGAGAGATAGCGCTAGAACGATGCACAAGTGTTGGGCAAAAACACCACAGCAAATCTGATGCACGCACACGTTTTAACGGGCAAAGAATGTTAATCGTCAGCTAATCCGTTAACCGCCATAGCAACGAACATCGTTTTCATAGGGCCAATTCTGCTAGTATCATATTGGCAGATGTGCACACACAGTTAACGATATGATTGATACTAAGTACTGTAAACACGTTTACTGACAACAGCGCCAGCTTTGGTGTGCGTTTGAGTGTACGTTTGTAACCCAAATGAAGTTCTACACTTTTATGATTTTATCCAATGTATAATGGGCTTGTTTACAGGAAAAACGCAGTTAAAACAGTCAGTTGTCAATTTTCTCACCACTGTATGCAAGTTTCAATGGTAAATTGTAGATTTTTTAATGCAGGATGAGCATATTAGAGGCAAAAAGAAACTCTACACATGCCGTCAGACTATCTGATTGCCGCAGCTTGTGCGACTTGTAAACAGCCAGCTGGCAGGAAGTGTTGTGGGCAGCAGCATGAGGAACAACAATATCAGTGAATGCTCAAGAGACCTCAAAAAGATTTTACTGGCAGGGCCATGAAAGGCCTGATCTAAGGACCATTACACCAAGCAGGTCTTAGGAAGTGGTGTGGTGAATTGAAGCCCCAGCTGGTAAGACATTTATAAAGAACCAGTCACTGTATCAGAAATTACTCGCCACGAATGTTAGCAGTGGCCACGATCATCAAACTCAGGCCGGCAGGTTCAAAGGGCAGTGTGCTAACCAATGCACCACTGCTCGACCCTACCGCCTAGCTAACGTGTTAGGAATCTGTACATTTTTATGGTAAACACTTGGGGTGTAACGGTGCATCAATTTAACCATTAAGATCTATTCTTGTGCTCACGATATGTGGTTCCTACTGTGCTTGTGAGAACTGATTGTTTACAATTCATGCACATAATATGCTATTACATTCGAGCTAACAGAGCCCACAACACTATACAATGAGATGACGAAAATAACACAGAACAATCGATTCACACACCAAATCGCGATTCCATTCTTGAATTACATTTTAAACACGAGCAGCGAATGTAACTCTTGTTCAATGGTTTGAACAAGACAGAATGGGACAGACCAACAAACAGGATGGTAAAATCTAGACAAAAACTTATTTACTCCTACATCAAATTGAGACCTCCAATCCAGACAAGAAGTTTGTTTGTTGGGGGTACAGAAGCTGACAGATTATTGTGCCACAGCATTTCCTGAATGTAGCCCCACTACTTTGGATAAATTCAAACAGTCTCACAATGCCAGGGCATTTTGTCCGGATATCCACTGTTCCACAAGAGACCTGTACAAAATCCGCTGTTGGCACTGGCAGAAACTATTTGCAATTAGAGGAATACTCATTACCCGTTTACATGAGCTAGCAATTAAAACCATAATTAATAACAGTTGCTCCACAGGCTTAAAAAAAAGACGACAGCTTCTGTTTTACTGTGCAATGCAAACCGCTGTGGCAGGAAACATCCCTGGAGGGCTCCGGGTTGAAGGTCGTTCCCCTACCAAAAGTTCTGTCTTTTGGCCAAGGACATTACAGAATGCCACTGGAAAAATAAAGAGGACAAATTGACAAATCACAGGATTTGCAATTCCACATAGCAGCTGTGAATCAAATACTACTACATCCAAATAAAACATGAATCGTTTTCCATTCAAAGATATACATGTAATCATGGTAAAAAAATAAACAATCTGAGCAGCATCCCCATGCAATGATGAGACTCTTGGATTAAAATAAGTCCGATATTCAGCTCATTCACAAAAGCATCTCAGCATCCACCCAAAAAAAATCAGTGAAGTGATGGAAGCAACTTTGACAGTTCAATCCATGTTTGTATTCCAAATTGAACCCCCTTTCTCACGTATCTGCCCCATGCCTGAGTAATCTGCAAAGCCCCTATAATTTACGCGACAGATAAAAAGCATAAATACTACTCTGCATGAGTTCTTCTACACAAAAATCACTTTTATCTAACAATTAAGGGAAGTGACAGAACAGCTCAACTCTTCATTGGAAGTGCTACAGGACACGTCCGTTTAAAGCACCTTGTTGATGATGCGCATTCCACTTGCAACGTCTACGTAAATCTTGGCACAGCCTGTCTGAAGTTGGCATGCATGAGCACAGCAACAAGGTTGATAGATCACCCGCACAAGCGTCTGCACACTTTGCACGCACGCCGCCGTGCCGTTTCGTTTTACCAAAAGTGGAGCCTTCCCATACTCGTGTTGTGCAAAGCTCACTGGTGAACGGACGGCATTTTGCCAAAATGCGGGCTGGTTGTCCGGAGGGTGTGGAGGGTGTCTCGTGTGGGAGTTAAAGAGGCGAGATATCGACAGTGTAAATAAACGAGCTTCAGCATGTACTGCTCAAGTTAAATATTTTTACACGTCCCGCAGCAAGAACTATGCCCTTTTGAAAGGCACTGTTTATGGCTGTGCAAACACTAAGCAGCACACTTCAATAAGTAGCCAAAGCAAAAACATACATTTTTGTAAATACGCTAGAGATATGAAGGTGCTTAATTATAGTTTTAGAGGGGTCAGTATAGGAGGTAGGTGGAAACAGGCATTGAATACACCACACACATATTCACATTGTATTTTTCCAAAAGCTCATTTTTGGAAACATCCTCTCATGTCAATTTGAAAAACTTTAGTGGAAGTGTGAAACGTCTGACTCTCTTTTCACTTACAATGTTCATGACACTGCTAATACAGAAGATGTCAGGCGCTAACCAAATATCAAAGCCTCAAAAAAATCTGACGTTTCCATGTAGAGATGCCTTTCTGTCTGGAGTTTGCATGTTCTCCCCATGTTCGCGTGGGTTTTCGCCGGGCACTCCGGTTTCCTCCCACAGTCCAAAAAAACATGCTGCTGCATATGTTAATTGGCTTGCAGATTAAATTGCCCGCAGTGCCCCGTGATGGACTGGGGTCCTATCCTGGGTATATCCCTGCCTTGCGCCCTGTGTCTGCCGGGATAGGCTCCGCCTCACCGCAACCCTGTACAGGACTGAGCAGTTTCTGACAATGAGATGAGTGAGTTTGCTTGTCGAAGTTCTGGGGTCGCACAATAGTTGAATTTTAATCATCATTATTATCAGTAACCATTATCGTCTCTATCAATACCTGCTTAATCCTGTACGGGGTAGCAGGGAGTCAGAGCCTAGTCCGGCAGACAGAGGACACAAGACAGGGCTATAGGCAGGATATGAGGCCAGTACATCGCAGAGCACTGGGGGGCAATTTACTCAGGAGGCCAATTAACCTAGGCAGCGGCGTGACTTTGGACGGTGGGAGGAAACCGAACTACCCGACAAAAACGCACGCAGACATGGGGGAGAATACGCAAACTCAACACAGAAAGGCGACAGAGCCGGGAATCGAACCCAGGTCCTTCTTGCTGTGAGGCGACTGCTCCGCTCACTGCGCCACCCGCCAGGCACTGCTTCCTATATATTGTTAGCAGCGAATTAATTAATGACTGTTTATATAAATGGTGGAAGAAAACTGAGTACCAGGGGAAAATACAAACGCAGGCTAGGGGGAGGGGAAATACACAAACTCCACAGAGAAAAGTGCCCTCGGCAGCAATCGAACTGTCTTGGGCAGGACTTTCTCTCTGTTACCACTGCGCCACGCTTTTGCCCAAGTTTGCAAAGTCAGTCAGATCACACTAATCGTCTAGGAATCTGAGAGCTGCTGTAATGCACAGCTTACGCGGGATCGATGTAATTGCACAATTGTGCCAGACGAATTCATTTCCATCCAGGTCCATTAAAGGAGTGCTCTAATCTGCGTATTACTACTGTCAATCCTCCTACGGACGCATGGGAATGCAATGTTAATGAGCAACAACAAAACACACATTGTTGCAGCTTCAGACCTGTGCGAAAATACAAACAACTATACACGTCTGGGGAGATGCATTTGCAAGGAAATCGTAAAGAACATCAAAGGCAATGTAAGTACTACTAGTAAGAAACAATACTTTTAAAAAACTATTGTTTACGTGGATGTTGCAGCATTGTCCCGAAATCGATGTTAAACAACCCCACCGAACAAAAACATTTTTAGCTCGGATATGCTCTTGAACCTCCTGAGCTTTTGCAGCAGTGTTCCAATCTATAGGCCCCATGGTATCACTCCAACTATTCGCAAGGGCAGGTGGGCTTTAGTAGCATCACACACCATCACCTGAATGATGGATGATGACAAAGGACGAACTATAACAAAGTGAAAATCAAGAAATGGACCACGACCTATGCAGCAACATGTTTTTGGACTGTGGGAGGAAACCGGAGTGCCTGGCAAAAACCCACGCGGACACGGGGAGAACATGCAAACTCTACACAGAAAGGCACCCGAACCGAGATTCGAACCCGGGTCTTTCTTGCTGTGCGGTGACAGCGCTACCCACTTTGCCACCGTGCCGCCCCAGGAAGACAAATATGCCCGGTAAAGACTTAACAGACTGTAAGGCCAAGTGCTCTTAGTGAACACCACGAAAGGCCAGCATGGCATACAATGGGGTGGGAGGGGGCAACACCACGCCTGGCCGCCTTTGTCTCTCTAGTGGCGATGTTTACACAGCACCAGGTAGTCATTTGAGGCTGAGTCACCATTGCAAAATCTCAAGAGACCAGTTCCGAAAATCGTCACTGGAGTTGGCCGTGAGCAGTTATTGAACTTATAGCGTAGTGCGGTACCTCCTGCACTGCCGCTCATCACACACGCACACCTGAATGAACCATCATCATCCCAATGAGAACGAAGGTGAGTTTACTAATTCCATTCCCAAGAAAAAAAAAATATCTACTTCATGACTATACAGGGCGGCACGGTGGCCCAGTGGTTAGCGCTGTCGCCTCACAGCAAGAAGGTCCCGGGTTCGAATCTCTCGGCTCGGGTGC
>JAZEWT010000020.1:4938722-4949687 GCA_036362905.1 Mordacia mordax | reverse complement strand
ACCTGCATAATCGCCAGATACGGTAAAACATATTGTAATCTTATATTTGTATACTGGCAAAAAGTACCCATAGTGGCTATTTTTGTCATTCTTTCATGATTTGTGTGTGTGTGTCAAGATGTGGGGAGTGGTGGCGCAATGATTAGCCCAGTGACCTGGCTTCAATTTCCTATTTTTAGCCAACATCAAGTAATGCGTGAACCAGGTTAAGCTGCTTCCCAAAGACACTCAGCTTAACCTTTAATGAATATCTCTGGCGCAGTTTGTGGACATCATCAATTTTGTTGCCAGCTGGTGAACAAGTTGACCCAGGTTAGCCGGTTACCCCCAGTGGGGGAGGTATTGGAGCAAAAGCCTCTGGCCGGATCTCTTCACTGATGCCAGCCTCTTTCAGTCGTAGGGTCTTCGCATTGCTATTTGTTTTTAACCTCCACCCCAGACCTGTTCACTCAGTTTACTCGGGGAATCCATTCGAGGAGCACTAGAGTCCAGAATGTCATGGCTCTGGAGTTCATTGGAACACCCAAACTCCCTCCAAGACGATAAGGTTACAATGAGTCATCACTGGGAGGGCGGGGGGATAACAACTGTGGCACGGTGTAGTATGGAGCTACACCACAGTCCCGTTGGGCCGTACCAGCTTTGTTAATATGGGCTCACAAACAGCGTACTCAGCGCTTGCCCCGTTAGGCTATGGCCGGGTTTTTCCCTCTACGTGCGAGACCGCGCGTGTATTGCAGTGTGAGCGGTTTAATCACAGTCGTAATCACCGCTGTAATGAACTCCAGGTGGTGTGAGCTCCCTACTGTGGGGGGGGGGGGGCGCGTGGGGGCAGCGTTGCTCGTTGTACCGGTCACTAATGAGAGTGGCAGTGATAGAGAAAAAAAAATGAAAGCGTGCGCTCCAGGAGGTTTATTATCGCCCTGTGTGAGCAAATGGTGCTCCCAGTCCCCCAGCTTCCTTGCCTGTTTTTCTGGCTTCATGTGTTCCTTCTTCAAGCTGGTAATGCACGCCGCTAGCGTTCGCCAAGGTCTGTCCTTTTACTCTCTCGCTCTTATTTCTCATTCCTTGAGTGTGACATATCCAGCAGTGGATTGGTCGTGGCCGATGCATGCGATGGATGAATGTGGACTACGGAATGGTTGTGGTCTGCTTTGTAAAATGTAAAGATTGTTTGTAGGTTAGATTTATTTACACATCGCCTCAAATTTCAGCTTCCTCGAGACCGACTTTAGGGACACACGTTTTACTGGTAGCTGTTAGAATTGCTCTCAGGAGCTGCTTGCTGAGATAGCCGCATCGAGCGTTCCTCCTTTCTCCTTGATGGCGTTTCACCTCCCAGCACGGCAGAGTCATCAGGCTTCGGAAGATGCCTCCAAGTGTGGGAGGCAAAATGTTGCGAAGGAGAGGGGGATGAACACGCCGTGCCTACCACGAAAAAGCAGTTCTTAAGAGCAATTCTCATGCACTCTCACTTCAACAACTTGCACCGAAACATTTTAGAGTTGCAAGTGCAGTGACGAAGCCTCAGCACTGCCCCCATCAGCAGTGCTTCACAGCAGATTAAATCTGTGTCGTTCTACCATTATGGGTAATGGCTTTTATTCGGAGCCGAATTGAAAAAGCCACTCCTTGAAGGCACGAATGTTTCATATACAGCTCTTTGCCAAATCAGTGCACTGCTGAATGAAGGCGGCGACGAGGTGAACATACTTCAGCTTGCTCATCTGTGAGAGTTGGCGGAGTCAGAAGATTGGATTTGCCTCGTCACCAATGTTAGCCATGGCTAGGATTCAAATTTAGGTCACAGGGTTGTCAGCGCAGTGTGCTAACCACTGCGCCACTGCTGCACCCCATGAATAGTGTTATTTGTAAAATGTAGCTCTTTGTTCTAAATTAGCGTTTCAAACGTAACGGGTCGTTTCCCAATTTCTATCGCGATTGTGGTCTAGGCATCATGTGGTGAGACAAAGTATCCATTTGCAAGCAATCTCTCACAGAGCAATGCAATGTTATAGCACGGTCCACAGACGTAGATATCACTTAGCTACCTCTGAAGTCCCTTCAAGTTACCGTGGGCATGAAGCATTGTTGATGATTTATGATGAAACTTATTGTTTCCTACAACACCGCCGACCCAGAGCCTTTAATTCTTATCTTGCAGCGGTAGGTTAGTAGACGCTCGGATATTCGCACGAAACTTTACAAACTGGGATCTGTCCCGCTATGTTTTTTTTCTATCTGCCGCGCGTTTGTCATGCCACGGAGGAGCGCCCGCGACAACGGCTCACGAGCAGCTCTTGTTAACAGAACGCGAGCGAGCGGAAAAGCTCGCTCGCGAGCAAGCGTGCGGGAGAGCGGGCAGCGCGCAGGAGAGACACGAGCACGCGGGGAGCGAGCGGGACACGAACGAGCATGCTGTTACGTCCCCAGCATGGGGAGATCGAAACAAATATATATTACTAACGAGACAGGACGTCCGGCCCCTTTTCAATCAACGGGGCCATTAGGGCTAGGCCATATTCATCACACAGGTCATTACCATTCCGGATTAATCTTGTCTAATTGCGAGCGGTTGTTTCCATTAGTAAGGCTCGGCAGGATGGAAGGCCGACGAGGGCACATAAATCGTGGCAACGACGCGTCTCGCGTGAACCCATTTTAAATTTCCGATTCATGCAAGCACGCACAGACGTATCTGCTCCTCTGTTTATGCACGCTGTGTACAGTGGGTGTTTAATTACTTTTGATCAAACTGCGATTTAGAAATGTGAAAGAAAAAGAAACGTGCTTCGTTGAATCTTATTTTTGTCAATTTGCGAATTTTGTAAAAGAAAAAAAATAGACTGTTTTGTTCCCTTTACGTTTCGTGGTAAACGATGAGACTTGTTTGTGTAGTTACGTCCTGATCCATGCACAGCTCTGCTTGTGATGTGACAAAATTGCTTCTATTAAATATATATTTTAGGCGAAAATGTGTTTAATCAGAGCATTAAATGTGATAATTAAAACATCTTCTAATTTTCCTTATTAAAATGCAAATGCAGGATTAAAAAAAAAGTGGAAATGCTCGATAATCGTTTACAAAACGGGTGCTGTTTGTGCCTGTGCAGCTTTCCCTCTTTGTCAATATTCTGTTACAGTGGCGCCTACCATCACGCTCCGGCACGCATGCGGTAAAATTCACCGTAACCACCCAGCGCTCGCTCGGTGGTGCAGCGCCGTGGTGAAACACCGTGGTGAAACACCGTGGTGTAACTCAGGGCCTGGCAAGAAAGAAACTTCCGTCTGTGTCTATTGATGATCACCCGGTTAACAGAACGGGTCGCGGTGAGGAAAGGGAGGGGGGAAGGGGTCAGGATGGTGGAAAGGATCTGCTGGTCGTTAAGTCATTTTGTCGAGGTTATCTTAATCCCTTCTTGACCCGCTCCCGACCCCGGGGGGAACCGCTGCGTCAGCAGAGCGAGGACAAGGACTCGGACGGACGGCTTTTCCACGGGGGGTCGAAGGTGGAAGCCCGGAGGCTGGGATGAGCGGGAATGGGAACGCTTGTTTATAGTGCGATTAAGTCTCCCTCCGCGAGATCTCGCTCGGCGACGCGGAGGCACAGATCCCTATAAAGCCATGAGAAAAGGCAGCAAGAGACCTCCCATCGGCGCTTTATCCCGCCACCGGCATTGAGAGCCGGGAAAAGGCGTCTTGGCGTTCCATGCATCAGGAGCGGGGCAGCATGCTAATGGGGATAAACGGGGGCGGAAAGGCGTGCCACGGCCCGTACATAACGGCTGCACCGCCCTTTAATTGATGTCGTTTGTCGCAATACAAATATGGATAGCTTTTCAAAATTGAGGTGCGGAGATCGATAGGACAATACAATATGTGCCATTTGACGGTGCGCTATTAGCATACTATCAAGCGGAATTGATGCGCCGTGTGAACCTGCCTGCGTGCCTGCAATTGTTCACATTGCTGGTGCTTCACGAATGCATTCTTAAGTAGAAATAGAAGATTTTCGTTGTGGTTACTCTGCTTTGTGTTACGATAGCCAGTTTGAAAGTGATTGCAGTTAAATCAGCCTCAGGCCTAGTCTTAACGACAACATTATATGGAGAAGAAAAAAATGATTTTAATTTTTTAAGTCACCGTTGTTAACGCTGGCTGCTTTCGACCGGGACATCCCTTTGTTAATCCGCGATGGCTTTGGATTAAGTGTTGTGTCCTTGTTCCACTCTCTTCGTCTCCCGCTTTCCCCGCTCATCTGCTGTGACAGTGCCATCGCGGGCAGGCTCTATAATCAGGTCTCATCAACAATCTAGCTTCATTGCTGCGCTAAAAGGCTCCGCTAGGTGTAAGTGGCTTCAGAAAGAGTGATGATGATGAGGTATAATTATGGACAACGGAGAAAAGCCCCCTTCCCCTCCGTTCATCCCTTTCTTAGGCCCCCGCCACGTGTCCCCCACTGCCTTCTCTTCTTGAACTGCATTATTAAAACGCTTTATCTGGCACTAACTCAGATGCATCAAAGAAGAACTGTGTTATTATGCGGCGTAAAAACGAACGCAATTAAATATTTAATGCCAGATAGCGAAAGTGAAAAATTTAATGCGGAACGGTAAAAATTGAATATTTAATGTGAAATTTGTTGCCTGGCCAAGCACAGTGGTGGATGCCGTCGTTTCCTCGTCTCTCTCGAGCACCGTCGATCCTCCGTCTCTGATCCTGTGCAGAAGAGGAAATTATTTCCACGACGCGTCGAGGAACAAATCTGCTGGAAACGACTGCCGCGTCGGATCCTGGGACGTTTTGTTTGTTTCTAACCGCTGGTCGTGCGGCCCTTCTTCGTCAGCCACTGCTGTCAGGTTTTTGAGTTGTGCGACCATACCTCACCCCCGTTGGTCGGGTGCGTGTTGCTGAACATGGAGGGCTGAGGTCACTATGCTCGCCACTGGCCGTTAGCCACGGCAGGGTTATTGAACCCAGCGCACCAGCCTTATAATGCGGTGTGCTTAACAAGGTGCAGCCGCTCCCCGGATATATGTATGAGAAATGGATGAAATGTGAATACTTCAGCATGAGCCGCCGGTGTAGAGTTTAGTCAACGCTACTCTGAGATTGATCATGCCTTTGTGAGAGTCACAGCAACCATCTCGTGATGTGTGAACTGGTGCACCATCACTCAGCATCGTTATTATTATTGTCACTAGCGCAGTACCTGCCCTAAAGGCGATCTTATTTCAAGTGTGTACTTCCAGAGCGCTTTTCACCCTAGGGTCACAAAGCGCTGCACAGAGCTGTGGAGAGAACGGCATGTCAACAGCAACAACAGCATCAGATAAGTTCAATTGGAGAAAAAAAACGTGCACAGCACATTCTGCTGACGTCTCATGTTGATGAAGTTTGTTGCCGACATTTCTGTTTTGACCTGGATTTCTTCCTGGATGAAGGCAGAAGAATGCTTAAGAATGCTGCTGGAAATACAAGCGGCGATTGAAAGTCTCACACGGTGTTAGTTTCAAAAAGTGTAATCAATAATTGGGCAAGTGCATCTGAAGCAAGACATAAAAGCCTTTGTGTTGTGCAGATAAAATATGCACTTATAAAGAATTCAGACCAGGTAGCCTCAGTGTGAACGTACATAAAAAGAAACACTTGCTCCATTATACATTGCTTATTGCCATGACTCCAACAAACCACTATAAGCGGTGCAGTGAAAGAAAGGGCAGTGGGCTGGGAGATGTCCCCAGCGTGTGATTAATAGGAGATTCATGAGGTGGGCCCGCATCTCCGAGAGGCGTGGAGACGTAACGGCGCGACGCTGCTGGGAAAAGGTGTCCGCGCTCCCTGCTCGCCGCCCCATTCTCCCGGGGGGCGGGGGGGGGGTGGCTGGGAAGTGCCTCCTCGTCTTGAGTGATGAGCGCCGCACAAAGGCAGTTTTATTCCGGGGGTGGGGCGGTGGAGGCGCCGGGTTAAACGGGGTCACATTAGCCACGCTGCCTCCTCTCCTCGCCGCAACCGCCGCCGCCAGAACGTCAATGGGCAGAGGAGCACAAGAGATTTCATTCTGACTCACCGGGGCGATGGGGAGGTTTGTGTGTGGGGTAGAGGGGGGAGCGGAGAGAAGTCGGATGAACCGAGCCGATATCACTTAGCGGTTGGAGAGATGCGTCGTGCGGGAGCGCGCAGCCAACGGCGCGCTCGCCCGGCCGACCGCCGCTTCTCACAGCGCGCACAAACGTCGCTGTCCGGGTGAGGAATGCCGCGTCGGAGGAGAGCGCCTCTGCGGACAATGCGGTGGTGAAAGGGAGACATTTGTCCCCTAACGAGCGTGCCTGGTGGAACGCTAATTCTCGTGCATTTTGAAGAATCTCCGATATCCCCTCTGTAATTTTTCTGGCATCAATTACATCGCTAATGCTGCGCCCCAGCACAATGGATATTTCATTCATGGGGCGTGCAAGACAATGTCCCTTTTTGTCTGTTTCAACCCTCACCCCCTTCCCCTCCCACACCCTTTCCAAGGGAGTTCTATTGAAGCGGAGCGGGAAGTCGCTGAATAAGGAGTGGAAGAAGAAATACGTCACCCTGTGCGACAACGGCATCCTCACCTACCACCCCAGCCTCCACGTGAGCAGCGATCGCACGCACCGAGACCCCAGAGCAAACCCCCTAATCGAGTCTCCCTCCCCCTGTACCGCGGTTGTTCCAACACGCAGACATCTGCCGCTTACAGCACACGCGGGCTTTCGCTAACGTTTCAACTCCTTACCGTTGGAGGGAGAAAAAAAATGAATGGCCATCCCGTAAAAACGCACACGACATCGCTGCGGCGGCACTTTATCCCGTTAATTCACGAGCTTGCGGTGCCACAACGATTGCGCTCACAGCGATGGCAATGATGGAAACCTTGTGGCGCGACTGCATCTAACGACGATCAGAATAGCTGTTCATTTTAAACCGCGAGCGCCCGGGCACTCGCAAATCCTCGCCAAATCTCTTCCGCGAACACATCGGACCGCTCCCGTTGTTGCCATCCCCGAGCCCATTTATCTGGCGGCGTGCGCGGAAGCTCCCGAGGCTGCGTGACCGCTGGTTAACCCGGCCTAGCCCGCACGCACCGCGCGGCGAGCTAATCCACCGCGGTAATCCCTGCGCACAATGCCCGGCTCATGGGATTTTCCTTGGAAACCCGTGTTGGTCTCGAGGATCACGGATTGCGGGGCGTTTAATCTGGCAGTGATATAGCAGCCGGTGGGCTGGAGCCCGCGACGAGCGGCAAGCCACTCGCGCTCGGAAACTCGCCGCCAACTGGTCTCGTTCGCTCGGTCTCTCCTCGGACGCGGCCCGCGTTCGGTGTAGGCGCTGCAGCAACACGTGGAGTTGGTGTAAGCGAAAATAAAAAATAAGTAAACTTCTTAAAAGGAAAACGTAATCATCCGTGCATGCTCGGCTGGAGAGTGTTGTGCCAAGGGCGTGTCCACATACCACCGGCTTGTTGAAAGTTTAAATTGTTTTTTTGTATACAATTATATAAAACTTGTGACGTTTAAATTAAACACAAATCTTCGCTCTTTTCTCAAAGGAATATTGCACCGCACAACCGGCTTGAGATGAAAACAACCTCAGCAAACCAACACGTCAACAAAACCCATATGGAAAACAATACAAGACCAAAGTAGTCGACATTTCATACATAATCAGTTGCTCATTTATACTTTGTATACTTCAGGTTTTTATTATTATTTTAAATTCACAGCTCTCCTGTCAATGCTCAGATAGCAGAAAGCCGTAAGTTGCAGGCAAGCCAGCACAGGCTCCAGCAGCAGAAACGACCCAAGTGGCAAGGCCTGATTTTGTTGGATGAGCTGAAGTAGATTTTAAAGCCTTGTGGGGGGTGGTGGCAGTGTTTGTTCCACAGACTCGTGCAGAACAATGCGTGACATACCCTGGGCAGCGATTGTACCGGGGCTGGTCTGGGGGGGGGGGGTCGTGCATGGGGGTGGGGCCTTGGACGGACGAGGCAGTGGCGGCAATGTTAAATGAGCTTATGAGCCCGGCCAATAAGCCGGTGCAGATTTAAGGGTCACTGTGAGGTCCTGAGGTTCAATTTTGCAACATCGAATTTTACCTTCGTAACAAATTGAATGGAAGAATTTTACACTGACTCAAAATTTAATTAAATATAATACAACTCATGGCTGCCTAGTTTAATGGCATAACAATAGTAATAATAATGTCCTTTATATAGGAAATCCTCAGGATCAATTCTTTTTTGGAGAGTTTTGCATTATTAGGATGTTTAGCCGATGCCCTCGTTGAGTGTTTGGCTTGTACATGTAAATCCCATTTTGTCCATCCGCTGCTGGACGAAGACATTCCCATGGGTTATTTGTTTGACCATACTTCACCATGCTGGTCAGTGTAGGACAGGGAATGTGAAGTCAAAGTACCATGCTGGTGTGGCCCTGCTTAGCTTCTAATATCTGTTGAGATGGGGTCCATCCAGACGATGTAGCTATAGACACTGGTGATCGCCATAATGACAGCTCATCTCATTTCGAGTCAGGGTAATAAACTTGGTTTACAAATTAATTATTGGGAGGGGGGGTTCTTGAATTAGGTACACGACTTTATTTTTAAGTAATTGCTCTCATTCTGTGCTTAATTTGGCGAAATTGCATCGCTCTGTGAGAGGACTAGCATGTGCTAATTTGGCTGCATAATTCAATGAACAAAGGAGGTAAAATAGGAAATTAAATTGCAAGCGTTATAAAAATGAGAAGGTTAGCTTTTGCAAGCTTTCGCTTATTTCCTACCATCAGACGCTATTAACATGTCACAGGTAATTAAACCAATTGAAAAGGGGCGTCTGGCAATCCATTACCTACGTGAGTACAGGGCGATTGCAGCTCAAGCACACTGGCTCTTCTTATCGGATTAAAGTAGAGTAATTGGTTCCTTAATTATCCGATTCAGGAATTGATCGCAAGCGCGCATAATCATAAACCGCATGAAAGTAATTACGCGCGAGCCATTTCGGCTCATGCTAACGAGCAACCGGCACTGCCCCTTTCTCTGTTGAAGATGTTAAACAGTTTCTTCATATTTCTGTAAAACTGGGGGGGGGGGGGGGAATATCGCGTAATTACAACGGC
The DNA here is from genome assembly GCA_036362905.1 of Mordacia mordax. Taxonomy (NCBI): domain Eukaryota; kingdom Metazoa; phylum Chordata; class Hyperoartia; order Petromyzontiformes; family Petromyzontidae; genus Mordacia; species Mordacia mordax. The sequence goes on along the minus strand of JAZEWT010000020.1, from coordinate 4,940,535 downwards.
GAGTGCGACACTTGTGTTGCATTTAAAGGCAGAAGCAACGCTCTTGTGGTGTCGTGAGATTAGTGCTCGTACTCTGTGTGATACTGGGTGGTCCAGATATTCCCATCTCCATCCAATTCTCTAAACCCCAATATTATTGCATATCGGTGGACATGTTAAATCAATGCAAGCTCTATAAAAAAAACGATATGTATAAACTTTATTAACCCAAAGTATAATAAGCAAGGGTTATGTAAAGCAGAAATGAATGAGCAATGGAAATAATATTAGAGGTCAATTAAATGGGTCACAAGGCATGTGTGGACCGCCACGTCGTGATGCGCAAGTCGCTAGCGCAGCGGGGGGTGCTGTGCGTTCCGTTGGCCGAGGTGGAACTGCATTTCACCTGATGCTTTAGTTTGAGGCTAACGATGAGAGAGGAGCCTGCGGTGCGACACGCCGAGCCTACCGCGCGTTACTTGACGCGCCAGGGTGATACGTCAACGCGCGTCGTGTGTCCGCCGCACGTCAGTTGTAAGGCTGCGTCACGTGTCCTGCACGTAAATGAATCATATTCCTTGTTGGTGTCACTTTGCACGCATTGTGTTACCACGTTGCTGCTCGATACTGCAGTTTACCGTTAGCCCACAATAAGGCATTCTTTATTCATTATTGTTTTCTTGGTCGTTTTTATAATGACGTGTCCTCTTGCAAGGCACCTCGAGTTTGCCGATAAGGCGTTTTTCAAACGTAATAAATTGCTGTGTTTTTTTTACGTGATTGCACGATGACTCAAGGCGTCAAGGCTTTGTATCGTATGATGCCGCGTCCTGGCATGCACAAGCGCCACTCCTCTTGGCTCATCACAGCGCATCACTCCGAGTTTACCCAATCCACCGGGCTACACGTGCGGAGCAAATCGGCTCGCGCTGCATCGTGCTTGCGGAGTTGCTGCTGCGGCGGTTGATACATTGCACCGTGGAACCCCCCCCCCCGCCTCCTACGCCAGCGCGAACCCGGTTTGGTTCCGGGCAAAGGTTAACATCGACGGTGGTGAAATCTAAACCGCGATCACCCCTTCAGCAACCACCGGCACGCAGGACTAACATGAGCCAGGTTCTTTTCGAGCTGGCAACCTGGAAAAAATATAAAAATATATATCCGTCTGGAAAATATGGAGAGAGAAATGAAACCCTGCCCGCACTGACGATGATGGTGAAGTATGGTCAAACAGCGCCGACGACCGTCACGCCGCGCAGGGAGGCCACACGGAGGCCGCCGTCGCGCGCTGTCGACGCGCTTGCGCTTCACACGCTGCACACGCTTCACGCGCTTCACGCGCTTCACGCGCTTCACGCGTGCGAGTGATGGCCGGGTGCGCACCGAGTGATGGCCGAGTGATGGCCGGGTGCGCGCCGGGTGATGGCCGGGTGCGCGCCGAGTGATGGCCGAGTGATGGCCGGGTGCGCGTCGGGTGCGCGCTGAGTGATGGCCGGGTGATGGCCGGGTGATGGCCGAGTGATGGCCGGGTGATGGCCGGGTGCGCGCCGGGTGATGGCCGGGTGCGGGCCCGTTCTCCCTGGCAGGATTACATGCAGAACGTGCACGGCAAGGAGATCGACCTCCTGCGCACCACGGTGAAGGTGCCGGGAAAGCGGCCGCCGCGGGCCTACGCTGGGGCCCCTGGCTCCAGCCCCAAGGAGAACGGTCTGAGCAAAGACCCCAGCAACACGCAGCTGTCCACCTCGGCGTCCATGGGTGCCGGTAAGGACAAAGATCGTTTTCAACGGCGATGACTCCCAATTTCCACGCTCGTCCACGGGACCTCCCTCCT